>VWZD01007571.1:0-21056 GCA_013396695.1 Sakesphorus luctuosus | reverse complement strand
TTCTCTTCTCCAGGCTGAACAACCCCAGCTCTCTCAGCCTGCCTTCACAGGAGAGGTGCTCTAGTCCTCTGATCATCTTTGTGGTCTCCTCTGGACCTATTTAAGTAGGTCCACATCCTTCTTGTGTTAGGAGCCCCAGAGCTGGACTTATGTTAGGAGCACTCCAGGTGGGGTCTCACCAGAGCAGGATAGAAGGGCAGAATTCTCTCCCTCAGCCTGCAGGCCACACTGCTTTAGATGCGGCCCAGGAAAGAGTTTGCACAAATGCACACTGTCAGCTCATGTCCAGCCTCTCATCCACCACAACCCCCAAGTGACTTCTGCATGCAACTATCCATACACCACTTTTTCTGCACTGAAAGACTTAGGACAGATGAGTCCAAAGTCATAGACTAAATGAACTCAATGGACTAGTATATGGACATAGACTCCAGGAATGGTATCTGTGTGTGCATACAAAGAAACACTGGAAAGGTGATGGTGATTAACTGGGACATACTGGAAAGTGCGGGGCTTGAACAGGATTGTAAATGGTACTGCATAAGGATGCATACTGCCCACCCCAGCAGGGTGGAGGAATGGGTGTGGCGTGCATGTGTAAGGGAGTTGTTGTGTGATACTTAGCTGCTGGCTGGGTTTAAACCGTAATAGACACTGTGTCAGGGCTACTGCCACACTTCTCCACTATCTCTTCTGAATTCAATATAATAACCACTGTATACAAATACAGGTATGGTGTCCAGACTGTTTAGCAGAACAGTTGTTCGGCAAGAAGAAACAACAGCCTCTGCAGCCAGATTTCCTAAACTAACACCCTTATCCGGCAAAACCTTCCAAGTTCAAAGGCAAAACCAAAAACGTTTACAGTCATAACCTGCAATGGACACTATACCAAACTCACAAACTCATCTGTCCAAATTCATCTTGTAGAGTCAACAACACTTCTGAGAGTTCTTCCTGAGATGAAGACGAGTCCATTGGCGGGGATGGCCTTCTGCTTTTGCTGCTGACAGGATGACCAGCACTGATGGGTTTTGCCAGTGGAGTATCATTTACCACGCGTCTGTTACACAAAGCTTTCGTGTGTTGTTTCATCAGGTGTAGGACGTGTTGCACATTGGCAGCAACTGAGTGACTGGGACTGGTAGACTGGAAGGGAAAGGAAAAGAGACTCCTTTTAAATGGCATCATCAACAACTTGACAATACCGAAGAACATTTAAAAACAGTAACATTTTTGTTTTGCTGCCAACAATGTATTTTTTATTCTAATTAACATACACTGACAAGAACAGCTTTTGAAGCAGCACAGGGCAAACCCATTTTTGGAAATGCCAGCTCAGCAAGTCATCAATATCCAACAAGTATTTCGAAGACAAAGTGAAGAAAAGCATCAAAGAAACCCAGTGACCACTGGGTGTCAGGAGTGCATCAAGCCAAAGTCACTTAAGGAGCTGCAGCTACTGAGCATTAAGCTTAGGAATTAACCAGCTCACCTTCCCAGCCACAAAGGGTACATCTCCCAGACACAGTCTGTAATGGGGCTGCACAGCAGGATGGCTCCCAGCAGAGCATTTCTGCAAAGAAAGAGGAGAAATAGTCAGCAAAAATTACACTACAGCAAATCCATATTCCCTTTATTTGTAATAAAGGAAGCAACCTACTTTTCTCATCACATGCACACATCCTTATTTAACCCCTAAGTAAATGCCTTTCTCTTCCCCCATCTTACCTTCTCTGGCTGCTTAGCTTTTTTTCTGGATTGTCTTGCTTTTGGAGAAAGCAATGGTGATGCTGCTTGAATCAGTAGTCTGTTGGTTTCCAGGCCTGTCTGAAGCTTTAATTGAGGGAATAAGGGGAGTTACTGAAATCATATTAATAAATAATCAGAGAGTAAGCAGAAAATTGCAAACCAAGAGGTTAAAAATACAGGCTCTCTGAAAGCAAGGGCTGCAAATTTGTAGGCTAGTTTTCCTTTCCAAGGTCAATTTAAACATTAAATATTTCCTCTAATCGCACTATTCACCACTAATCCCAGAAAGTTACAGAAACAGCCTTACTGCATTAGACCCATGCAAGCAAGTGCCAAAACATCAGCTGTGCTCTACACTTGACAAAGTATTAGGGAAATCAAGCCACTCAACGCTGCTCAACTGATCCCATGGCATATTGTTAATAGGCAACTATTCCTTCTGCTTTATTAAATTTGACAAGGTCGGTCCCGTGGTGTAACGAAGAGCACTCTGGTCTCTGAATCCCAAGGTCGCGAGTTCAAGTCTCAGTAGGGACCATCCCCTGGCAGTTCAATGCCTCCCTGCCATCCCATCCCGTCACATCTCGGATGCTCAGCAGGGTCAGCCCCGGTTAGTACTGGGTGCTGTGACAGTCACAAGGACTTCACTGTCACTGTCCAAGCTCGCTCGGCCGTGGCAAATGAACCTTAGGACTTAAATGGTAGGGCCAGTTCTGCGCACGCTGTGCCTCACCTAAAAAATCCACTGCACAGGCTGGAAGGGCACACCCACGTGGGGAGAGCCCTGCCCAAATCTGCGTTCACGAAGGTTGGCCGTTATTACTAAATTTGACAACAAAAAAATCCCCTCCAAACAAATAAAAACCCCCCAACAATAAAAAACCAACCACCAAACATCTACTGAATGAGTTTAGAACTCCCTGTTGACAGTGAGAATCCTTTATGCTTGGCTGTTCCTTCCAAGAAGGAGATATGGCATGGCTTTACAAATCATGTCATAACCAATCTCATCTAGAAGCATTCACAGCACAATTTCTCATGATTGATTTGAGATACCTCTTTCCCCATCACAGCAAACTCATGGCAAAGGTTGGAGACTAACACATTGCCTCCACAATTCTTCAGCATACAATCCATGTTTAACAAGCACACACTTCTAGGCTAGGAGAAGACCAGAATCCTTATGGGCTCATAAAGCATGACTATGTTGCTTTTTTGCCTCCTTCTAAAATACTGTAATTACAATTACGAACAAGGGAGCACACTTGTTGACCTTGATCTATTTAGAGATCCCCATGAATACTCAACTATTAGTTTTCCTGAATTTCTACTCCTCTTTTCTAACTAACTTCTTTCTGTGAAGAAATCAATGCTTCAGTGCACAGGTGCTGCTAGAAAAAGGTTCCCAAAAAGCTCAGAGAACTTCAGAATATTTGGTACCTCAGACAGAAGAAAAAGAAATAAAGAAAAAGAAAGACTAAAACCAGAATTTCATTATTCTTTGAGGTATATGAGAAGTAATTTCAGTAAGTTTAGCTGAAAAGTTGATAAAAAGGAAGAGCTAATTACAGTGCATAGCAGTACAAAAGAAATTTCCTGTTGATTTTACCTCAGCTGCTTTTTCCTGAACAAGCTTCCTTGCATGTTCTTCCTCCTGAAGCTTCTGTTCCAGCTCTTTCATTTTTTTCTAGTCAAAGTTGAATAAAAGTAATAGCATTAATAATGAAGCACTTTATTCTCTTCCTGAAGCCTACAATACTAAGAGCTTGAACAAAACTATGAGTTCAACTTATGACTTAAAGGCAAGTGAAGATCTGAGCATTAGAACAATTGGTAATGCTTTGTCTGTATAGGCATAAATACAGCGGTCAAAAATCTTATGCTTAAAATGGATTTTTCTATTCTTACTTCCACAATTGGTATCTGAACTTAAGCCACAGCTTACAGAGTAATACACAAGGCTGGCTCTCTTGAGCTGTAAAAACACTCTAGAAAGTAGGTTGCTTTGTGTACACTAACCTCCAAGACTTTGTACTACAAAAGAGCTCATAAAAACATATAATGTATGGTATTATATGTTATATTATGGTATTTTATGGTATATTATATGGTATTATAATGGTATTTTTGTGCATCTAGCCATCTTTGTAATAAAGAAGACGGAGGAAGATTTGCACAATGTCTCTGAGATACCTTTAAACAAAACTGAAGTAATTTCCTTTTTTTAATCACAAAAACGTGTAAGAACTCTTTTGAAGCCCCTTTTCAAAGAAAAGTGTTAAATGCAAAAATACACATTTCTTTGTAAACCCTCCAACAAGATGAAAACCTTGTTTAAACAAGATACACTGAAATTCCCAATGTGAAAGTTATCAAATAGCTTTCTGACTTTATACAGCAGAAAGAACAAAACCAATCCTGAGCTCCAGTACACAAAACAACTTCCCTTCTCTTCCTCAAAGACTGACAATTCACAATGCCACTAATCAAACTTGAGGCAGAAAAGCATGCAATACAGAGTAACAGCTGTATTTATACACTTCTGGTTTTTTATAAATGCACTACATTGAGGTAGTAAATATTTCAGTTCTGTTTTATTGAAGAATAATATAACGAGCTGTTACACAAAGGTGTTAAAAGGCAAAGGCCTGGACAAACACTAAGGACAAAGGTACTATATAAAGCAATGAACTTTTTCTGTTGGATAAAAGAACCCTCTTGAGGACTTTTTTTCATTCAAAACAGATGTATTCCAGCTAATTTAAAATCATCTTCTGCTCTCGTGCCCAGTTATTGGCATAGCTCTTCATTTCCATGTGGTCAGTCTATAAAGATATTTTATTAACCTGCTAAGTCAGACAAAATTTTTAGTATGAAAATATTGCAGTTAATATATTGTTTAAATTGAAGATTGACATGAAGCTGGGCCAAGGCTGTTATTCTGAAATGAATGAGTATTCCCTCAGCTAGCTGTCCAACTGCAGCATACAGCTCAAACGGCACAGCAAGAGTATATCTTACTGTATCATCCATGATAGACTCTATTAGAAGTTATATATCCAAATGAGACTCCTAAAATAATTTTGTTTTCTTGTTTATAAAAGTAAGTATTGCACAGATTACTTGACTATCATTAAGAAAGAGGCTGTAGGGCCAAGCAAGCAGACCCTCCCCAGTAATACCACTCATCATCTGAGATAGCACTGCATAGCAAGTGGGCTGCCTACACAGTCTGCTGGATCACCCAGATAAAAATAGAAACAAAATATTTCAGTTTCTGTTAGAAAAGAGGCAAAAATAGACACTAAGTTTCATGCAATCACCTCACTCAAGCACAAAATCATGGGATGGTTTGGGTTGAAATGGACCTTTAAAGGTCACCAAAGTCCAAGCCCCCTGTCATGGGCAAGGACACCTTCCAGGTTGCTCAGGGACTTACCCAACCTGATCTTAAAATATTTCCAAGAACAGGGCATCTACCACCTCTCTGTACAAACTGTTTCAGTGTTTTGCCACCCTCCCTGTAAAAAATGCCTTCCTTGTATTTAGCCCAAGTCTATCCTCCCCTAGGTTAAAACCATTGCCCCTCGTCTTATCCCTACAGGCCCTACTAAAAACACCTACTCCCATTTTTCTTATAAGCCCCCTCTGAGTACTGAAAAGCCACAGTAAGATCTCCCCAAAACCTTTTCTTCTCCAGGTTGAAGAGCTCCAGCACTCTCAGTCTGTCTTCATAGGAGAGATGTTCCAGCGCTCGGATTGTTTTTGTGGCTTTCCTCTGGACCTGATCCAACAGTTCCATCCATGTCTTTCCTGTGCTGAGGACCCCAAAGCTGGACATAGCACTTCAGGTGGGGTCTCACAAGGGCACAGCAGAGGGGCAGAATCACCTCCCTTGTCCTGCTGGCCACACTGATTCTGACATAGCCCAGGATATGGTCACCTTTCTGGGCTGTGAGCGCACACTGTTACAGGCTCATGCCCAGCTTTTCATGCACAAGAGCCCACAGGTCCTTCTCAGGGCTGCTCTGAACCCTTTCATTCTCCAGCCTGGGGGGGTCTCCCCAACCCAGGTGCAGCACTTTGCACTTAGTCCCTTTGACACTCATGAGGTTGCCGTGGGAGTGCTTCTCAAGCCTGTCCAGGACCCTCTGGATGGCATTCCATCCCTCAAAAAACTTTAACCAAACGAGACAAAGTTATGAGACCCCAGAAATAAAGAACATCTAAATGTCATAAAATAAGCACCCAAGCTAGTTTCACCAAGAGGAAATGTCTCCAGGCTGAAGACAGCTTTTACCTCTGTGTTTCACTGCCTTGCAAATTAGCATCTGCTGGACAGCTGGGCAGTCAGTGTACACCCAGCTGAAACAGCAGCTACTGCTTCTCACCACCTGGCAATAGGAAGACAGAGGAAAAGCTGGAGGTGTGGGCAGTGCACAGCCACAACAGGATAAGAGTTCATCATGTTCATCATTCTGTTGTTCACAGAATGGTGAAAGTTTATTAAGTCTCAGTGTTAGCATTAAGATCAATTACTGTGAATCCCAGTTGTTCAAAAAGTGTCATACATTCAAATTCTGGTTACCTGCCTGTGCACAAGACCAGAGCCCAGACCTCACTTTTAGGGAACAACCCCATCCTTATTCCTCCTTGGACACAGATACATTCAGATCTTCTCAGCCAGCTATCCAGGGACTGCACTGTAGGACTACAGTTGCAATAAACATGCCTCAAAAGCATTTCTAGGGTAGGTACTCTTATGAGTACTTCATATAAATAGGAATTTCAGTATTTCCTTTTCACAGGCAATATTAACATTAGCAAATTGCTTGAAGATAATATAGGGCCAGGTAATGATTCTGCAGAGATGAAATGCTCTCAGTAAGACCTACACACAGTTTGTGCTCAGGGAGTGTCTGAAATCAGAGGCAGTTAAACCATTGCTGGAGCAATCACCTCATCACTTTCCATCTGTTTCAATGCATCATGTATGAAACAGTCGCTATTTCTCGCTTCAAATTCAACTTGAAAACATTCCTGTGGTCATAACTACAGCAGAGATCAAAGACAAAACAGATGGAACTGTTCTGAGCAGAGAGTGCCGTCACTCCTTCAGGATTATAAGCTAACACCTAGCACACAGATGCTAACACAGGAATATAGCCCATAATCACAGAGGTAGACAGACCTGTCAACCAGAAAATGTCTTATGATCACAAGAAAAATGACCTTCAGTCACAGCTAAATCCAGATCTCTTTCAATTCCCAGAATTGCTGCAAAATTCCGTGCATTTAACACCCAGGTCCACTAAAACATTTAACTGTGACAGCTACTAATTCCTAAAGACAAAGAAGCAAAGACTTCTAAGTTAGATCCAGGAAAAAAGAATCATCTTAAAGCTGAAATTTTCACTAGCCACCCACAAAAAGGCAAACAACCCAGACTCACTATTCTTCAGCTGCCACCAGACAAAAACTTGGTCAAATCCCTTCAGAGGGAATTCCAGTTGCTGAACAAGTTATTACAGCTTTGACCCTGTAGGAAACTACTGCTACTTTCAGCAAACAAGACCCAGAAGACACTTAGCTCTCTTTACAAGTGTTTGGCCTAAGTCTACAATGCAGGCACTGGTACTCCTCAACTGCAGCTCATCACAATGGGGTGTCAAGATCTTAAACAGGGTGTTACAGCTGCCCTGGCTCAGGGACTTAGAAGAATAATTTCAGTGTCTAAAGTTCCTGCAGCAAACCAAGCACTAAAAATTTACTACCAAACATCTCCTTATGTACTCCTGGAGAATCACCATCTACTTCAGCACCTGGTAAGGGCTGGTGTGCAGGGTGGCAAGACTATGATTTTGACAGAATCCAGAGCTGCCATCCTCAGTAACACAATCTAATCATGTACTCTCTGGTCCTTTGGGGGAGCAGGTAAAAAAAATCTGTAGGTGGAAGCCTCTCCCTGGTTAAGTTCTCCATCGTTTCCAGGCTTGGGAGACTTGTGGTCTCTCTACAGCAGCAGAAAGCATGCAGATGGGACCTCAGAAGCCAACACCATAGATGGTACACAGAAAGACTTATGGGGTTTGCATGGCAAGGTTTTGGTAGAGAGGGGTACAGAAGTGGCTTCTGTAAGGAGCTGGTGGAAGCTTCCCCCATGTCCAACAGAGCCAATGCCAGCCAGCTCCAAGACAGACTCACCCACCAGTGAGAGCCCATCAGCAATGGCAGCAGCACCTCTGGGATAAAAGAGTTAAGAAGCAGAAAAAGAAGGGCTGGAGAACAGCAGCCAGAAGAGAGGAGTGAGGATATGTGAGAGGAACAGCCCTGCAGACCTCAAGATCGACAAAGGAGAGGGAGGAGGCACTCCAGGTGCCAGAGCAGAGATTATCCTGTGGCCCATGGTGACATTTGGTTTTATTTCTCATTATAAAATTAAGAAAATTATAAATATTCAAGGGTCAATCCACCACAACAGAGTATGACCAAACACAATCACATGGAACTTGCAAAAGCTACTGATTCAAAAGGAGTCCTGAAAAGGCAGGCTGCTTCAAACCCACTGCCAGCCATCCAGTGCTAGAGGCCTTACAATGCCAGGCTCCATAAACGTGTACAACAGAGTAACTAGTAATAACTGTGTTTCCTAGGAAGAAGGGCTAAAAGAAAAAAAGAACACACACCCCAAAGTCAAGTTAAATCTGGGTCACAACAGAAAATAACTGCAAGTAATTCAGTGGCATGCAAGGCAACTCAGGAGTTGAGCTCTTAGAAATGCCTGCAATGTTATGTGCCTAGGCACCAATTAAGCACAAGAGGAAAACCAATAGACACTGTTAGGGCTTAACAAAATGCCAACTCCTGCAGTGTACAGTAACCTAAAGCCCACCTGGCCATGCAGACTTTCAGCAATACTTCAAGTTTTTACAACACTTCAGTTTTAAAAAGAAGTTTAGTCACTGCCTTTCTCTACAGCACAGAGTTTTGCTCAGCTCTGCTATTGATCTATAGCTATAAAGTGCTGATTACAACAGACAAGATAAATCTGATACAGCATCCAACACAAATGACAGACCTCTGCTACGGACTGCATTGTAGTAAGTCTTCTATACTCTTTTTCCAGCATATCCAGCTTTTCCAATTTAGACTGAACATGTGATTGATCAAGAAGCCGATCTCTCTCCAATGAACCCTTGAAGGGAGAGTTGAAAAGGAAAACAACTTATAAGTACAATAAAACAAGACCATCTACAGTAAGCCTTGTGTCTGGAGCACAAAGGAGGCCCATGAACAGCCCAAAGGAACTTCTATTTCCTCTTTGCAGTTTTAGATGGTGCTACAATCAGCAGCAAACTCCACTACTGGTCCACCAATGCTGGGGAACCACACACAACCACATTCTGATGAGGGAGGATTCTGCAGTCTCTCCTTCCTCCAAACCCAAGGTGGTATAAAATTACACCCAAATTTATTACGCTGCTATTAGAGATAGCTTCCTTTTTTTTCTTCAGTAAATATTTAACTGACTGAAATGGAACAGCCACAGAGACCAATGGACAGATTCATACACCTGTGAAATAAAATTCAAGTTCATTTCAGACAGAGGCCAAATTTTAATCACTGATGATGGGAAATAGAAAATTTACTGCTATTTCTACAGAATCAGTATTTCAGCTACAGTTTAATAAAAGCAGTGCCAGCAAAGAACAGTCTCAAAGATCTGAAGGGTGTAAACACAAAAGGGAGGGTTTTCCAGTGGTACATGGGAGTAACACCGAGGGATAAGGATTAGCTATTTCAGTAAGCCAATCATACAGATGCAAACAATTCTTATTAATACCAGAGCCTGATATTGCCTTAAAAACTGATGCACAAAGAAAACACCAGGGTCATGAGAAGACTGGGAAATTTAAATAGGGAAGCTATCCACACCTATGTATAAAGAGGCCAACTGAAACAGACATTCACACTTAAAAGTATTAATATTATAGAAAGGATGAAAAATCATGACATAGTTAGTGGGTTTTATGATTTAACTTTGAGATAATTTTGAGAACACACCTGTTTCTCCAAGAGATGTGACTTCTCATTCTCTGCATGCTGGATCATTTTTCTCATGTAGTCCAGCTGTTTCTCTAGAAGAATGCACCGAGACTCAGCAGCTGCCAGCTGAGAAGCCAGCTCTGAAGGTAACAGAAGGCACAAAACAGAAATCATGTACTGTTTGTTCCTGCGATTTTTCTTCTGTCTTCAAGGCAGTTCCAAAACAAACAAGAAAAGGATCACCTAAAGAAACTCACATATTAAGCCTAATTAACTTCTGCATGCATGCAAATCCCTAAAACGAAGTATTATTTTAAATTATTTATTTGTAATTCCATGTGTCATTGTAAACCAAGAGATGCTGAACAAAGTAAATTAAAATTATCTTATGTATTGATAGAAATCAAGTTTTATCCATATCACTGTTCTCTAGTATCAAAAAAAGTCTGCAAACAACCTTGATTTCTCTTTGACACTTCAGTCTTGTCGTGCTCTTTGTGTTGGATTTGTTCACTCAGTACTTTTTTATAGTCTGCTGTTTCCCTGCTGAGGTGTTTCACATTCTCCTCTGCCTGAAACCTTTCCAGCTCCAGTCGATGAATTTTTTCCTGGAGATTCTTCAGAGCAGAAAATATGGCTGCAATTGAACAAGTACCTTTTGTTAGATATCATTAAATCACCACTTCAAGGCAATATTGAACTTGAAAGGTTTTTATAAAAGCATGTTATGTAACAAAGTCAATGTTCCTTACAAGCATCCAAGACTTCTTCCAGGAATTAAGACCTGCTTCCCTTTGAACCACAACAGATTCTAAAACTAGTCCCAAGCAAATAGATGTCCTTGGTGCACACCCTTCACCTAATACATTTGGGAAAGATATAACTATTTCCCAGAATAGGGCATGTAAATATTATGTTGATTAAGTACAAACAGTGCATCCTCTGACTCTCTATAAAAAGGAAACAAAAAGCTACAACTAGATAGTGAAAATAGTGACAATTCTCTACATTATTATTCCTAGCACAACAAATACATAAGCACAATGTTCCCATGAATGGACACAGAGCTTAATAAAGGTTAGCTGTCAGAAGGGCTATAAAAGTGTTTAAGTGAAATTATTTGTCAGTTCTTCTGGGTTTGGTCTTGTGTTCCCCTCAAAACATGCATCTCCTTTGTGCTAAACCATGTTCCCTTTCTGTTGCATTCCCAGCTTTAGCAATTATTAAGCAAAGTTTTTATATATTCATTACCACAAAAAGGAGTTGTAATAGAACTCACATCACCTATTAGACCATCTGCTGGTAATCTGATGTATTATGTCTCTTAGCTGTATTGTTTAATTCTGCAAAGGGAACCACAACCCTAAACCCTTTCCCCTACGCAGTGCTGCTGAAGTGAAACACCAGAACATCTGTACACAGCTCATACAGGAGACTGATCTATAAAGTCATATTGGCCAATTGCTGTGTGCATAAATCCCCTTCAGAGAAAGAATATGTTTTTATTACAGAATATATGAGCACTAAAAGAGTTGGGATTGCACCAGATTACCAAAAAAAAAAAATTAGAAAAAAAGGTAAAAATAATTATCAGAATGAATTTTTCAGAGTAAAAATTCATCAAATCTTGAAATGAGAGTAGCATGAAAATACCCCATCAGTAAGAACTACCTGCTTTAAGGTACCTGTTAAGTACATAAGTAGTAACAGAAGTCAGTAAAGGGGAAGTTTATTAACAATTTGGCCCTATTTGCAATATCAGAGGCACTAACTGCACCCTGTTCTCTATTTATATTATTGTTCCTAGGATTCAGTTGAAATTGGCATAGCTGAAACCATAAACAGATTTGTTACTACTATCCCTTAAAAGCTAAACTGAAATCCCTGTATATTCACAACAACAACCAACAAAATGCAGCACTGAAGAAACTCAAGGCAAAACCCAACAGGATGCCAAGTATCATTTCATCACCCTTATTAGAGTAGTAAAACCAACTCTGCATGCTGAGACACACAGACACAAAACAAAAATTAAAACCAGAATAAACAGAATTCACTAAACTCAATTTCAAGATTTTTCAATATGATTTTTTTTAAACATTAGAGGGTATGAGGAACAATAAGGACCCTCACAAACAATCAAATAATTTTTCCCATCTGAAGTTAATTCCCATAACCCTTAAACGCACTAAAATATGCACTCTAGAACATTTCTGCATTTTTAAAAGCTATGCAAAAAAGAGAAATATATTGCATCATCCCCAGGTTTGATTCAATTTTCCGTATGTATTCAAATTTACTTAAACATCAACATTTTTTAAAATAAGGATATTTGTTAATTTTCAAAAAGGGATATCCTTTTTGATATTCTAATTCTCTTCTGCCACCTGTCCTTATTTCAGAGTTGGCAGATTCACTGTTTGAAACAAAGTTGCCAATTGAAAACTTGGAAGTCAAGTTTGTTGCTAATTCAACATGCACAAGCTAAAAAAATACACCTGCATCAGTACCATAGAATCGATTGGGTTGGAAAAGACCTCCGAGATCATCAAGTCCAACCCTTGGTCCAACTCCAGTCCCTTTACCAGATCATGGCACTCAGTGCCACGGCCAATCTGCATTTAAAAATCTCCAGGGATGGTAAATCCACCACCTCTCTGGGCAGGCCATTCCAATACCTGATTGCTCTCTCTGGAAAGAATTTTTTTCTGACCTCCAACTTAAATTTCCCCTGGCAGAGCTTAGGCCTGTGCCCCCTTGTCCTATTGCTGAGTGCCTGGGAGAAGAGACCAACCCCTGCCTGGCTAGAACTTCCCTTCAGGTAGTTTCAGACAGTGCTGAGGTCACCTCTGAGCCTCCTCTTCTCCAGGCTAAACAACCTCAGCTCCCTCAGCCTCTCCCCACAGGACTTGTGCTCCAGTCCCTTCACCAGCCTTGTTGCTCTTCTCTGGACCTGCTCCAGCACCTCAATATCTTTCCTGAACTGAGGGGCCCAGAACTGAACACAACACTCAAGGTGTGGCCTCACCAACACAAAGTACAGGGGAAGGATCACTGCACTGGTCCTGCTGGCCACGCTGTTTTTGATCCAGGCCAGGATCCCACTGGCCTTCTTGGCCACCTGGGCACACTGTTGGCTCATGTTGAGTCGTTCAAAAGGAAGCTCTTTCCTGTACACAAGATTCTTTCAGTTTTGTGTCAACAGCACTCTCAGAACTGATGGCATTGAGAGTATATACTGCACTTTAAATAGCACTTCAAAAACAGAGATTTCATCTACTGTGTAATTAACATCAAACCTCCAGTAATTCAGACATGAACTGTGTTATTGGAACAGGGACTTTAGGTTATCACCCTGTTTTTTTACTTAGTTTGACTAATATTAGGATTCACCCTAAATATTTCTCACTTTCCCCCCATAAGGAAAAAATATGAAATTGTTCATAAATTTAAGCCTCCATGCCACTCCAGTCTTAAAGGGAACATTTTGGCAACAACGCCGAGACAAACACCTGATCAAAGGACCAGTCCTGTTCTAGTCTCTGAACTCCTCGTACTGCCTTCTGTACTCATCCCAAGGCAGCTGCATGACAAGCCAATTCACTGAAAATTACAGAAAACTGGTTTTTTTGTTCATCAGGCAAGACAAATCAGTTTATCTGGAGATGAACACCAGGACCAGAGTGCAAAAGGAAGGAGAAGGAACAGCCTGGAAACAAGAAAGAGTAAGTGGGAGCAAAATTGCCTCCCTTTTTGGGGTTGTGAGCTCTCAGTTCAGGACTATGCTGAACTCTTCTCTGTATCCTCCAAGTCTTGGCTGACATGATACGTACTTGGAGCACCCCTTGTCCCTGACAAGCCTTTTGATTTCTATTGGACCAAACCTTTCCTTTGCTCCAAACCATTTTGGGGACTAAAGTCTCCTTATTTCTAACTCAGCTGTGAGCTCAGGAGAGGAAAGATTAGAAGAGAGGGCTGAAGAGAGGGGACAAAGAAAACATATCGGTACAATTTCACAAACTACTCAGACAATTTTACAGTTCTCTACTACCCAAGAGCAGCATCTTTCTCCTGCTTTAAAATGACCTTTTCATCAAGTGTTCTTCAGAAAGAGAAGGGCAAAGGACCTACAAAACAAGTGACCTGGACATCACTGGAAGCGATAAAAGGATAAAATGCCTACGATCCCTGCAGATGTGGAGGACATAAATGTATTTATTTCATTACGTGATTTAGAAACAGGTAAGAAAACAATTTTGCTGACAATTACCTCTGCTATTACTTTCAGGATATGGAATAACTGGTTTCCATGGCGAGCGCTGCAAATCAGAATTAATAAATGGCTTGTGATTTGGATATTCTAGAAATGAAGTTGCAGAGAGTCCATCTGTGGCTGATGTAGAGTTGGGAGCTTTGTGCAGATCATCCTGAAAATAAAACAAAGGTGTTACTCAGCACATTTGTTCCTCTGTCACAACAACACAAATAAAGAAAAGCAGGATTCTATCAGATGATGTGTAGAAGTACTGCTGCGGGAGACTCATACCACAAAACCTGTATTTACTTCCTTACAGCCTTAGGCTGGGTCATTTTAATGCCCAACTCTCTCTCCACTAACAACAGTATCCAAAAAAAAAAAAAAAGTCTCTTGTACTGGTTTCCAATTTCCACTTTTGTTTTCCACTTACATATACAGTCTCTTGCGTTTTGGGAGAAGGCAATACACAATCAGTTGGAAAACAACCACTTTCTTAATTATCTTTACTTAATCACATTTGCTACATGTGAAGTGCTGCACTAAGGTGGTCTAAGATAAGGCACACCCAGGATCAGTGTCCTACATCCCCTCACCCAACACAACAGCTCACAGGCTGCAGATGGGACACAGGACACACTCTCACCTCACCCTCCCAGCTGCAGAGTCCCAACTCCTCTTTTCCACTGGTTTCAATTCATCTTTCCAATCTTTCCATTAAAATATTGAACCTCTCAAGACACATTCAGATGACTTTACACTACACACACCTGGCTGGTGAAATCAGCACAGGAAAAGCAGCAGCAGATCATGGCCAGGAAGGTACTCCTGCCTCTAAGCAGCAACATGCCCTTAAGTCAGCCTGTGGCCTCAGAGACCATGGCTTTCCAATCAGTCTGCACCAGCTTTACAAACATCTGCAGTGTTTTGGATGTTTCAGTGACCAGAGGGGACCACCTAGATGTGAAGATGCTATACAGTTGGAATACCATTACACCACGTGCTCTCTAGAATGATTCTCCCAAGCAAATGGGACACGGCACGTGACACATATATGGGTTTGACTCAAAAACTGGTCACCTGGCCTAAGCTTTCCAATCTATGTATATGAATTAAATGAAAGATGAATGCTTATGTTTTATGTGCAAGAGTAATTTCTTTCCACCATACCCAACACTACACATTTCAGCAACAGAATTTGAAGGCAACCTAAGAGAGAAGTGGGCTGCAGGCAGATGCAAACCTCCTACAGCTTTCCCCCTCCACTTGTACATCAATGAGCAACTGATGATCTTGGCAGGCTGATTTCAAGTTTTAGCAAATACCAATCATGAGGAGCATTTAGTGACCTAAATTAAAATAAAGAAAGTATTAAGTATCTCATAGCAAATTATACAGCAGCCCAAAACACATTGTGAGGAGGAAAAATAATACAGGGCAAAAATTAAGTTTGTAAGTTATTTTAAAGGCCATGCACAGCTAATTTCCTCTTACAAACAAAGTGATTCATTGTGGACAAAAAAATTAGGATCTCAAGTAAGTGGCTTTACTCAAAATAACTGCATTTGCACAAGAAGTTTTCCTACCACAGAAAGTCAATTAAAACACTAATCCCTAATTAAGACTACCTTAATACAAATATTTTGAAGAGGTGTTGTATGCATGCAACAGCTTTATACTCAGCAGCCTCACTGGTCTAATCAGAGCTCATTAGGTGCTCACCTGAAGACCTAAACCTCACTCCTGATAAAACACCATCAGTGTTACAGGATATTGCATTGATGAACACAGAATATCAAGACCAAAGAATGAAGTAAAAATGAGCCAAGCAAAACACAGCACATGCAAGAGACAACAGAGGAACAGTTGCACCAGAAGCCTCAGCAACACAAACAACACTAACTATTGATTCAAGTATCAATATATACTGTCTTCTATTGATTCCAGTCAAAGGTGCCCCATGCAATAGTCAAAAGGAGAATTGGTTTGAAGCAAAAGTAGGGCCGACAGCATAAAAATCTCCCTAGATATCTCTATCATCTTTTATGTCTTTACCTGTAAAGTCTTGTCTGAGAATTAAATAAAACTACATAAAACCACCAAACTACAGAAATCCTGTTGTTTGCTTTTACTGGAAAAAGTAACATTTTCTTAGCCAACAGTAGACAGACTTGAAAGAAAAAGCTGGCATATTCAAAACACTTGAAAACCAAGTATAGTAGTTTTAGCTAGGCCTCAAATTAGCAGGCTCAGAGAATCCATGTAGATTAGGAGAGACAGGTATCACCCGACTTAAGCAGCCAAAGAAATATTTCATACCAGATGACGCAAACCTGAGATATGAATACAGGAGTAGGAGGTGTTCACTCAGTTCCATCATGGCCAAAGTAGAGGCAAGACATGCAGCTGCTGCCCTGCTGTCTTGGGCCCTGCTGCTGCTGCTGCCACTTGCATTTTGTTTGAGTTCAGGGAAGTAAAAACATTTTGTTGTTATACTTTCTGTTTCTTGCTGGGTGTCTTTTAGGGTGCTTACGGGTGATGGAATCTGTTTTTGATGGGAAGTAAAAAATTGTTGTTATATCTAACTTGTGTGTGTGTTATATTGTAGTTTGCTTTTAATTTTCTCTTTTCTGTATAAATATATATGTAGTTAGTTCAAGTTTAAATCTAGTTTGAGGGGGTTTCCCCCCCTTCTCCTGCTTCAGCTGGGAAGGGGAGGGAGACTGACTCTGTACTGGGCAGTTGGCACTTTGCCAGCTCAAGCCAAGACATCAAGTCATACAAAGCAAAGCAAATAGAAGCTTGTGACTAGTTGCATGTCTTCTAAACTCCACCTGGATGCAGGGAACAGGCACTAATTTGAACAGCATAATGGTCAGTACAGATATCTGCTCAAAATAACTACTGAAATATGATATATTGTAAAGGCAATCATTCTTTGCTTCAGTCTAAATAATCATTGCTAGCAAGTATATTTTCCTTATTTATTTAAGCAAAAGACTGGCTTATATTCAGTTTCACAAATAGTGACTTTAAATAATTCAACTCAATACTTTGGGAAAGTTCATAAAACAGCATCAAGGAATTTCCCACCAGAAAGTTCAAACTGAACTATCACAGCAATTCCCTGCTCTTCTCCATGGTTTCTCTCAAGTCATCACAAATCACCTCAGTCTGCTCCTGCTTTTTGAAAATCCCATGGGGAACCTCATGCTGCAATGCTCAGGAACACTGTGAAATATCAAAACAAACAAAAAAAAAAATCAAGAAACTGTGTATAATGTGCTCTGAATCTCAGCTAGGCCACATTTGCTAACTACACCTCCCCTCTTTCAGGATACTCCCCACAGTCTTTCCTTCCTTATGCCACATTAAAGCCTCAGAATAGTAAATGAAGCAGCTTAACAGTCCCACAGGAGCCAAGAGCAGCAGCATCATGTGACAGCAGCAAGCTGAGCACATTTAATCTCCACAGGCCTGTAGACACAACCTTCCAAAATCCACTGCTTCTACCACTGCCCATCAGCTGCCTACTCAGGCAGGCAGAAGGAAACACTAAAACACAGAACAGCAAAAGCTTAACACACCCCCAGCTCACAGCAACCTCCTGAGCTCTCAAAATCTGAACGTGGTAGGGGAAAAAAAAGACACCTCACGTGGGAAGTTTTCCAAAAAGTATCAGAAACTTGAGGCTAATGGACACTTCTCAAGCCAAATAACTTGTGTAGATGGTAAAAATGACCCACCATAAGGCTGTTACTTCCCTGACACAGCAAAGAGATCCAGGACACCATGGAAAGCTATCCAGAAGGCTATTAAAGTCAGAGATGCACCAATCCTTTCAGTAAGTTAAAAAAAAAAAAATCACCATTTTTCTTTTCATCTTACACAAAGTTGCTAGATCTATGGACATCAAAAATAACAATGATTTATAAACAAACTGTAGAACTAAAGAGAGAATGATTCATAACTGCAGCAAGGAAGCATGAAGGCACAAAGTCAGCACCCTTGGTACCTGCACTTTGGCACTGGAAAAAGGGACTAAACTAGAGTGGCTGTTGCACAATTTTATGCAGGTGGTCACAACAAAAAAAAAGGGGGGGGGGGAGCAAAACTGGGTAAATTATGTAGGTATTGAGAAAAAAAAAGAATAACACAGTACTGAGTTTACTGAGCATAAAATAGCCAAGTATCCAGTTATTAAAACTTTCAAAGAAGTCATTAAGAAGGGACAATCTCAAATAGCAGCCTGCCCTCCTCCCTCAGTACTGCATAACTAGGGAAGTGGAGAAAGAAGGATAGGCCCTGTCACCCAGAGGCCAATTTAAGTGCTGTCTGTACCTCCCTGATACAGCCTGAGCCAGCAGCACTCTACATTTCAATTATATCTGCAGTCAAATGAAGACAAAAGTTCACTTCGTTAAGCACTTACATCAAATAGGGGTGAAATAGTAGCACAATACAGTATTTTTTGTCATATCTACTGTAGAGTGCCATATGTATTACAAGCAACTATTTTCAAAGTTCAGAAAACATAAAATTTGTTTCTGGTTCTTTTTTTGAACACATACCAAAAGTCCACAATGGGAAACATTTTTTTCCCCATAAAGTTTTGTTTTGCTAACTAAATTAATTAAATGGCCTAGGTTTACCTACTGATTACTACAACTAGTCTTCTGACACCCTTCTCTAAAATCATAGAATCGATTGGGTTGGAAAAGACCTCCGAGATCGTCAAGTCCAACCCTTGGGCCAACTCCTGTCCATTTACCAGATCATGGCAATCAGTGCCACATCCAATCTCACCTTAAAAACCTCCAGGGATGGGGAATTCACCACCTCTCTGGCCAGCCCATTCCAATGCCTGAGCACTNTGAGGGGCCCAGAACCGAACACAACACTCAAGGTGTGGCCTCACCAATGCAGAGTACAGGGGAAGGATCACTGCCCTGGTCCTGCTGGCCACGCTGTTTTTGCTACAGGCCAGGATGCCATTGGCCTTCTTGGCCACCTGGGCACACTGTTGGCTCATGTTCAGCCTCCTGTCAATTAGTACCCCCAGGTCCCTTTCTGCCTGGCTGCTCTCCAGCCACTCTGTGCCCAGCCTGTAGCTCTAGGCATACTAGAAAAAAAGTATGAGTCAGGAAGGGATACAGGAGTCATCAAATTGCTCTTGCTGGTACAGATGTAAATGTGGGCACACACTGCAGGGGAGGAGACACACAACAGAGAGCCCCCAAGATGGGTGCTCACCCTGCAGGCAGTGAGACCCCAGACCAGAAGTCCTCAGGAGTGTGAGAAGTCTGAGTGTGATTCGTGTCAGTAAAACAAATGAGTTATTGGGGCTCCTACAGTGACATGAGAAGAAACATATGGCCAGCAAATGAAATAAAAATTCCAACTTACACCCATGTGGAGAGATAAACAGGATAGTGTTAAATCACTTTATCTCCTAGAACTTTGTCAAGGACCACATGAATTGTAACAAGAAGGCTGAAGAGTTAAAACTTTCCCACATCTAAGGGGAACAGAATTTACAGTAAGGTTATCACTGGGGCTGTAAAAGTGACTCAGCTATAGTGGTATATGTTAAACTGCTTAACAATGTACTTAGAATGTTTATGCATGAGTCGAATGAATATGTATGTAGAGATTAAATAAATGTCAGAGTTACACTGTGTTCAGGGTGCCATGGCGAGCAATGCTTGTGTCCATCGTACTCAGCATGCTGGTATTGCTTTTATCACATAATAAATTTTAATTAAAAACCTACGAGGTTGAGACTACGTTTCTCACAGGAGACAAACCTCACACACCATCGTGCTGCACCCTTTGCACCGTCTCTGCTCCTCCACAGCTTCTCACAAATCCTCCCACTGCTCCTCTACACTCAGCACCGTCAGAGGGATGTGAAGGAGGAAACTCTGACACGTGGCGTGCAGCCACCTGCAGGTGACCTCCCAGTCTGCCAGGTGCTCCCACACACGCCTAAGGACACAGGGACACGCTAAAGCCAAGCCTTAGCTTAAGGTACAATTTTCATTTTACAAGGAGAATCAACCCGAGGCTCAGCGCAGCTCTGCTGGGACCCCTGGGCTTGCTGTGCTCACCCGACTGCCCCAGCACTGCACAGCGCCTGGCCTCGGAACGGGGCTTGGCAAAGGCACAACCCCAAGGGACTTCTGAAAACAAACGGAATTCAACATTTTATTCCCACTCACTTGAAAACAGGGCCCGCAGAGAGCGGTACGGGGACAGCAAGAGGGGCTGGTAACGATAGCGGAGCACCTGTCTCTTCACAAAACATGCGTGCATACAGCGTGGATTTCAACGTATATAGATAAACGCATACCTATACACCCACACACGTGTACATATATATATATGTGTGTAGAATCACAGAATCGATTGGTTTGGAAAAGACCTCCAAGATCATCAAGTCCAACCCTTGGTCCAACTCCAGTCCATTTACCAGATCATGGCACTCAGAGCCACGGCCAATCTCACTTTAAAAACCTCCAGGGATGGGGAATCCACCACCTCTCTGGGCAGCCCATTCCAATGCCTGATCACTGTCTCTGGAAAGAAATTTTTTTTTATATCCAACTTAAATTTCCCCTGGCAGAGCTTGAGCCCGTGCCCTCTTGTCCTATTGCTGAGTGCTTGGGAGAAGAGACCAACCCCACCTGGCTAGAACTTCCCTTCAGGTAGTTCTAGACAGTGATGAGGTCACCTCTGAGCCTCCTCTTCTCCAGGCTAAACAACCTCAGCTCCCTCAGCCTTTCCCCTAGGACTTATATACATATAGTATTGAACAGACAAGCCAGCTCCCACCGCCCGCACGGCTCCCGGCACGCCGCCAGCCCCGCTCCGCCGCTGCCCCCTAGAGAATCCAAGGCCCGGTGGCCAAACGGCCCGTCCCGCCTTTCACCACAGGGCTGGCCCCTCGTCTCACCGCTTGCTGGTGCCCGGGCGCCGCCGCCATGTCAGCCGTGACGGAACC
>VWZD01007570.1:11674-34525 GCA_013396695.1 Sakesphorus luctuosus | reverse complement strand
CTCTGGAACTGGGCTTGTCGCAGCGGTAGAGNACTGATGTGGAGGGTTCCTCCATTGTGGAGGTGTTCCCAGTGGTGGCTTCAAGGGTCGACGTGGCTGTAGCTTCAGCGGTGGAGGTTCTGGCCCGCGTAGAGCTGGGTGCAGTTGTGGTGAGAGCTGGGGAAGTGGTCTCCAGAGTAGAGGTGAGAGGAGGAGTGGTGGTGTTCTCTGGAGTTGTGCTGGTCCCAGAAGTAGAAGAGGACGTTTGCGCAGGCACTGTGGTGGTCGCCCCTCTTGCCTCTGTTACTGCCGCTGGGACCTGAGGTCCAGTGGATATTCCAGCTGTGCTTGAAGACACTGCAGTGGTGGTTCCAGCAGCTGTGCTGGAGCTGTTTTTTTCATTGTTGACTATTGTAGTTGTGCTCTCAAGGGTAGACATGGGTGTCTCAGTGAAAGAGATTGAATTTGTTGTCTTGTCTTTATTTGTGCTGTTGTTCTTTGGTGGCCAGTATATCGTAGAGGATTTTCCATTTGTGTTTTTCTCAGTAATTGTAGACGTGGTTTTTGATGTTACAGCATTTGGAATTTGTTGTAGTGACTGGCCTGAAATACAGATTTATTTTATACGTACTTTTAAATACTTATGTTATTTTATTTTATTTTGTTCTTCATTTTTTTTCCAGTTATTGATGTCATTTTTAAAAATGTTTTTATAGCATTATTTCTTTTTTTAGACAATATAAACTTCTAGATTTCTTCTATCTGTGTTTTAATTGAATATCTACTCATAGTTATATCTGTTTGAGTTCTCAAATTAGAATAATGACTAACCATTTACTCATACAGTCCTTTTTTATATAATATTATCATAGAATTATATAATGATTTTTAGTTGAAAAGGATCTTAAAGCTCATCCAGTCCCACCCTCTATCATGGGCAGGGACACCTCCCACTAGCCCAGGTTGCTGCAGGCCCCCACCTTTTCAAGGAAAAATTTCTTCCAAGTTTAACCCTAAACATTATCTTTCAAGATATTTGAAGACTCCCACCTTGTATCAGTCCACAGAGAATCTTTGAAAGAATTCATGGAAAACTGTCCCTAACGCAGATAACTCTGAATGGTGACATTTGAAACAGTCTCAATTATTTCTAAGATTTAACTGCTATGGAGAGGATTAATCCTATTTTTGTCATTCAAAACTAGAAGAGAACATTCAGTAAGAGCCATCCATGAGGATTTCCTTCTAGCCTGGATAATTTCTCCTTTTAGCAAAGGGTTTTGTCAATCATTGTTCAAATTTATTCTCTGGTTAAATTCTTGCTAAACTGAGGTTTTCCCTTTGGCCAAAACCTCTTGTCATAAAGGAAATTGAATCTGGTTGGTACAATTTATTCCTTTTTGTACTTCTTAACACTTCCTTTTTTATGTGGCCTCGTTAATTTTTACTATTCTCTTTAATATTCTGCTCACTGTAGTAAAGATGGTTTGCAGAGAATTCCCCACAATAGAAATTCCTTCTTTTCCATGAGAAATCATGTTCCTACCCATGCCCAATCCTTTGTGATTCACCCAGTTTTCCATAAGCAGTGGAAAAGAGGGTCAGAGCTTCAATGTTCAGAGTTTTCCTGAACTTTTTTTTGAGAAGTCTGAGCTGTTTCAGGATTTGAGAGCCATGTCTGTAATTCCCATATTTCCAAGCATCAGTAGATACCCAAATGGATCAAGATGGGGCTCAAGAAAAATAATTTGAGCAAGTCAACATTCTTTTGGCTGCTCTTTATGTAAGCATTACATATTCATACCCTCTGCTTTTTCAAGCTTTATGAATTGGCAATACCTGAAAAATCTGCTGTTAATCCATGGCCACTTCAGTGACGACAACACAATAGGTGTGTGTTTGTCAGCCTAAATAAATGACTCCGAGGTATTTGCAAACGATCATCTCCATTGTGTGTTTCTAAGGAGGGGCTCGTTCCATTCACGATCCTTCACAGCAATCACACCCCATGCACCTCCCCTGTCAGGTTGGTTGTGCCACCTCAGAAGATTCTCTGCGGTGAGACATTCCAGCCTGGTTAGTAATTCCTGTGCCTGACACCCACCAGGAAATGGGGAGGGCTGATGTTCTGCCTCGGTTGGTGCTGTGACAGGTGCAGAGGATGGGGAAGGGAGAGGCACTGAGGCCAAGCTCTTGGCGACTTAAGGAACCACTCTCAGATCCTAGCAGCCTCCTAAACAACTTCATAGAATCATAGTTACAGATTGGCCTGGCTTGGAAGGGACCTTGAAGACCATCTTGCTCTACTCCCTTGCCATGGGCAGGGACACCATCACACAACTCTATTTCTCCTTCTCCACATCCAGTTCCTGAATCTCTGACAGTTTTTTATACTTTTGCATCCTCTTCTGCTTGTGGAAGTTATGGAATCCCAGGATGGTTTGGGTTGGAAGGACCTTAAAGCCCATCTCATTCCACCCCCTGCCATGGGCAGGGACACCTTCCACTAGGCCAGGGTGCTCCAAACCCTGTCCAACGTGGCCTTGGACACTTCCAGGGATGGCGCAGCCACAGCTGCTCTGCCCAACCTGTGCCAGGGCCTGCCAACCCTCCCAGCCAGGAATTCCTTCCCAATATCCCATCTATCCCTCCCCTCTGGTAGTGGGACGCCATTCTCCCTTGTCCTTTACTCCAGGCCCTTGGGAATAGTCTCCATTTATCTTGTTGACCCATTCAGGCACTGGAAGGGCACAATTAGGTCACCCCAACGCTTCTCTTCTCCAGGTAGAACAATCCCAGCCTTTCCTCCCAGAAGAGCTGCTCCATCCCTCTTATCCCCCTGGTGCCTCCTCTGGGCTTCTTCCAGCATGTCCATGGTCTTCCTGTGCTGGAGACCCCAGAGCTGGACTCAGGACTCCAAGTGGGCTCTCACTAGAGTGGAGCAGAGGGGCAGAACCACATAAACTATCTTTGCTGTCACAAAACACCAGCTGGACAATGGAAGGGAAGGATTTGGGGGAGGGTTGTGTGTGCAGGCGTTTGTTCTCCTTGCACCACCACCCACCTGGAGCCAGCTGGCCCTGGGCCACCTCCAAGCTGGTGGCTATATTGTCAGTCAGCAGGACTTGTTGGCTGTGACCCATTCCACAGCAGCCACAGGTCTGTCTATTATATTCCAAAATAATGGCCTGTCCCTTCCCTATTCCTTCATCTTTGCTGATCCCAAACTCAACCAAGGACTTACTGACGTGTTTATTCACATTAATGGTCTCGATACCAAACATAACACAGATCTTAGAATTAAAGACATGCATTAACACATTGGAGGGACAGGACAAGGGAATGGCTTCCCACTCACAGAGGGAAGGGTTAGGTGGGATATTGAGAAGGAATTCCTGGCTGGGAGGGTGGGCAGGCCCTGGCACAGGTTGGGCAGAGCAGCTGTGGCTGCCCCATCCCTGGGAGTGCCCAAGGCGAGGTTGGATCAAAGGAGAAACCTGGGCTGGTGGGAGGTGTCCCTGCCCACGGCAGGGGGTGGAACTGGACAGAATTTAAGGTCCCTTCCCACCCAAACCATCCTGGGATTCCATGAATACACATTTCTTATTAAAAAAATAAGTACGTAAATCTGTATAAATATCAGGAATAAGTAGAGGCTTTTTCTTAAAAGGCGTGATATTGGAAACCCTGTTCTCTGCTGTATTTCCATATGTATATGGGTTTATATAGAATATTTCTATATATTTATATATATATATGCACATACGTGTTTTTATACAGTATACATATACACACACATATACATTCTCTATAGAGAAAATAAAGGTCATTTATTTTCTATATAAATATTTAGAGATTGGCTAAATTCTACCTGTATTGCTGCATTCTCTGGGGTTTTGAAGCGATTCCTGGCAATGTCTAAGGGTTTTGCCAGGATTTTTGTTTGGAATATCAAATGAAAGGACCAAACACACTCCTGGCAGAGAGATGTGGAAATTCTCTGCGTCCCACCTCTGTATTCCACCTGCAGATCCCAAATCCCTCTAACAAACAACCTGGAATCCCACATTTGTTAACAGTAATTGGATATAGAATCATAGAATGGATTGGGTTGGAAAAGACCTCCGAGATCATCAAGTCCAACCCTTGGGCCAACTCCACTCCCTTTACCAGATCATGGCACTCAGTGCCACGGCCAAGCTCAGCTGAAAAACCTCCAGGGATGGGGAATCCACCCCCTCTCTGGGTAGCCCATTCCAATTCCTCAGCACTCTCTCTGCAAAGAAGTTTTTTCTGCTCTCCAACTTCAATTTCCCCTGGCAGAGCTTGAGCCCCCCGTGCCCCCTTGTCCTATTGCTGAGTGCCTGGGAGAAGAGACCAACCCCCAGCTGGCCAGAACTTCCCTTCAGGCACTTCCAGACAGTGCTGAGGTCACCTCTCAGCCTCCTCTTCTCCAGCACAAACACCCCCAGCTCCCTCAGCCTCTCCCCACACCACTTGTGCTCCACTCCCTTCTCCAGCCTCGTTGCTCTTCTCTGGCCCCGCTCCAGCCCCTCAATCTCTTGCCTCAACTCAGGGGCCCAGAACTCAACACAACACTCAAGGTGTGGCCTCCCCAAGGCAGAGGCCAGGGGAAGGCTCACTGCCCTGGGCCTGCTGGCCACGCTACTTTGGATCCAGGCCAGGATGCCATTGGCCTTCTTGGCCACCTGGGCACACTGGTGGCTCCTCTTGAGCTTCCTGTCCCTCAGTCCCCCCAGGTCCCTTTCTGCCTGGCTGCTCTCCAGCCACTCTGTGCCCAGCCTGGAGCGCTGCAGGGCTTGGGGTGGCCAAAGGGCAGGACCCGGCACTTATATTCCTATTTAAGCAGTAATTTTGCGTATATTGAAATATTGAGATTGAATCACAAACTGTAGAATTCAGGCCACAATTATCTGTCCCTCTAAGGGAGCATTTGTTGAATTCACAAAATATTCCCCAAAATTGCAAAGTTCCATCACTCTACCAAGCTGTGGATTCTCTGATTGTGCTCAGAAATCACTTTTCATGCTCTAAATCAAAGCTGGAAATTATTTTGCAGTGCAGTGACAAAAAGGGAATATTTTCACATCAACCTGCACTTCAAATCTGGCTGAAATCCTTCTGCAGATTCCTCTCCACAAGACAAAACCTCAGACAAAAATTCCTCAGTCAAAACCACCCAAAGGCTACTGGGGGAGAGAGGAAATCAATATAAATTAATACAATTTTTGCATTGTGCAAGTGTCTTGGAGCACATTGGATTTAAAGAACTGTTTAGCTCTGGTTTCCTCTCTAATTCAGAATTAAAACAGCCTTAATTGCCTTTAATTTAAAATAATATCAATTAAGTTGCAAGCTGTGTGAACAAAGGAATTTATAGTTTTCACCAATGCACTGGAAACTTCTCTAATAATTTGAATTAATTGTCCTGAGTTATCTGTGCTTGGACAGCCCTGAAAGTCACTGGGGCTTCAAATCCTAAATTATCTCAGAAAATGACATGTACACACCTTTGAGTAACCAGAACCCCTAAACTGCTTTTCCATATAGAAACCAAGCAATTAAAATTTTAATTAAAAAAAAAACATTAAAACTTTAAATGTTTTGATGCCTCTCAGATTTTAAGTTCGGAGGTATTTAGAAAGTTCATTTTAATTTTAAAAGAAATATGATTTCAGTGACTGGAACATTCCAGACCCTCAGACCTTTTTCACATCATTCCCATTGAAAATCTCACTCCTTATTTTCAGGTGCCACTTTTTCCTGGATAAAAAATACACAACTGCAAAACATTGTAAAAATTTTCCAAATATTTTCAACCTGATCATTTTCCAGAAACTTTTCTGCTTAGGACTTTTTGTTTTTTCCTCTTTTTATGAATTTAGAACCGAACTGAGGAATGTCCACGGTTTATAAAGTAAATATTAACATCTCATTCATTCTTTTCAGAAAACCAATTTAATTTTGGTTGCTCAAAACAAATGTCCCAGTTTAGATTCTGCTTTTTCTGAATGAAATGAGACCAGCTTGGCTCTTGGATTATTTCCCCACTTATATTCAATAAATCTGAAAACTCAGTGTTGTCTTCTCTGTTATTTTCTCCTGTTAACTGATGAAAACATGAGGAAAAGTGCTAAAAAATGACCAAACAATGAGCAAAATCAACACAACACTCCAAAGTTTTTTGGAGGAAAAAAAGAGTTTTTCACTTGCACCCTGAAGCAAACTCTGAATAGATTTTACCATCACTATTGATTGAAGATTAGATAAAGAGAAATTATCCAGAATTAGGTACTGAGATTATCTAAGTATCCAGAATTAAATATTTGGATATAAGTAAAATCTGTTACAATTCATTATAGTTTTTAGATACTTGGATACAAATAAAATCTGCTCTACTTCGTTGTATTTTTAGATACTGAGATACAAATAAAATCTGTTACACTTCATGATAGTTTTAAGATACTTGGATATAAATAAAACCTCTTCTACTTCATTATAGTTTTTAGATACTGAAATACAGATAAAATCTGTTCTCCTTCTTTATAGTTTTTAGATACTGAGATGCAAATAAAATCTGTTACACTTCATTATAGTTTTTAGATACTTGGATATAAATAAAACCTCTTCTACTTCATTATAGTTTTTAGATACTTAGAGACAAAAACTATTCTACTTCATTATAGTTTTTAGATACTAAGATACAAATAAAATCTGTTCTATTTCATGATAGTTTTTAGATACTTGGATATAAATAAAACCTCTTCTACTTCATTATAGTTTTTAGATACTGAAATACAGATAAAATCTGTTCTACTTCATTATAGTTTTTAGATACTGAAATACAAATAAAATCTGTTCTTCTTCATTACAGTTTTTGGATACTTAGATACAAATAGAATCTTTTCTACTTCGTTACAGTTTTTAGTGGCAACAACTTAATTTGAAAACTCTGTTCAACTCAAAATAGATCGACAGAGTTTTTCTAAGTAACAAATAAATCAAACTTACCTAAAAAGCAGCATAAAACTACGACAACACAGAGCATCTTCATCTTGTATCGAGGCAAATTTATTGTCCAATCCATCCTTTTCCCTTCCAAAGTTGGACTTTTATGAGCTGAGCCCAAACTCTGGCTGTGCCCCTTGTGCCCTTTGTGCCCCTGATGCCCCAGCCAAGAGGATGAGGCTGATGCTCAAGGGGCAAATGTTCTTAAAGCAAAGCCCTTTGCGCAAGGGTAGCACTTTTTTTTTTTTGGTGGAGGTTTTGGCAGGGCCACCCCTGCCCCAGGGTTATCACATCCCACAGTGGCACTTTCCCTCCAGGGAAGGCAAATAAGAAACCTGCGGCTCAGAAAAGGTCAAAGGGAGTGAATCTGGGCATGAAATGGGCAGGAATGGGGATGAGCCTCCACCCTGGAGAGGCCACAATCACACATTCATCTTGCAGATATTTAAGTTCAGGGTGGACACTTTGCAGAGGGAGTTTGGCTGAGGTTCAGGTTTGCCTTTCACTCTCACAACTTCGGACTGAAGAGCAGCAAACACTTCCTGATGCCACCCTGGAGGGCAGTGTGGGCACTCAGAGCCTGCTCTGATTGATGAGAAAAGCTTCTCATCCTTCCTTCCCAGAGGGGTTGTACAAATTCTTGGGGATCAAAAGGGTTTATCCGCTGCCCAAAGTGCAAACTTTGCTTAATCTCAGCCACCCCCTGGGATTTCCTTCCCTGAGAGTCACAGAATCACAGAATGTGCTGAGCTGGAAGGGACCCCAAAGGCTCATGAAGTCCAACCCTGCACAGGACCATCCCTGGTGCTGGAGTGGGACCAGAGAAGAGCAACGAGGCTGGAGAAGGGAGTGGAGCACAAGTGCTGTGGGGAGAGGCTGAGGGAGCTGGGGGTGTTTGTGCTGGAGAAGAGGAGGCTCAGAGGTGACCTCAGCACTGTCTGGAACTACCTGAAGGGAAGTTGTGGCCAGCTGGGGGTTGGTCTCTTCTCCCAGGCACTCAGCAATAGGACAAGGGGGCACGGGGGGCTCAAGCTCTGCCAGGGGAAATTGAAGTTGGAGATGGGAAAAAACTTCTTTGCAGAGAGAGTGCTGAGGGATTGGAATGGGCTGCCCAGAGAGGGGGTGGATTCCCCATCCCTGGAGGTTTTTCAGCTGAGCTTGGCCGTGGCACTGAGTGCCCTGATCTGGTAAAGGGACTGGAGTTGCCCAAGGGTTGGACTTGATGATCTCGGAGGTCTTTTCCAACCCAATCCATTCTGTGATCCCCAAGAGTCACACCATGACCCCCAGAGGATCATCCAAACACCCCTGGAGCTCTGGCAGCCTTGGGGCCGTGCCCACTGCCCTGGGGAGCCTTTTACTGATATCTGACCTAAATCTGGGACATGAAGGGGATGCTCAGTGGAAGCTCCAGGGGGCATTTGACAGCAGAGGGGCAGGAGAGGCTCTGCAGTGCCTGTTGTGGGTCCACCACCACAGGAGAAGAGTCACTTCAGAGAATGAGTGGGACCTCTCAGCCTGGGCACTGCCCAGTGAATGTCACTAATTAGAATCACGGAATATCCTGAGCTGGAAGTGACCCCAAGGACCATCCAGTCCCACCCCTGGCCCTGCACAGACACCCCAACAATCCCACCCTGTCCCCCAGAGTGTTGTCCAAACCCTCCTGGAGCTCTGGCAGCCTTGGGGCTGTGCCCACTGCCCTGGGGAGCCTGGTCAGTGCCCACCACCCTCTGGGGGAAGAACCTTTCCCTGAGATCCATCCCAACCCCCTGGCACAGCTCCAGCCATTCCCTGGGGCCTGTCCCTGGTCCCAGAGCAGAGCTCAGTGCCTGCCTCTCCTCTGCCCCTCCGAACTTCTTTGGGGGAATGTGTTTCATGGATAAAGTGGATTCCTGGAGCAGTAAATAACAGTGTAGTTTAAGGAAGAACTGCCCCATCCACAGATTCAGATGATAATTACAAGATTATTCAGCTATTTTGAAACATCACCAACACTAAATGAGTCTGACACTTTTCCCCTCTTTAATTCTTTATCTGATTGATCTCCAAAGGATGGAGAATCTGGGCTCTCTGAAGGGAAGTTGTGGCCAGCTGGGGGTTGGTCTCTTCTCCCAGGCACTCAGCAATAGGACAAGGGGGCACGGGGGGCTCAAGCTCTGCCAGGGGAAATTGAAGTTGGAGATGGGAAAAAACTTCTTTGCAGAGAGAGTGCTGAGGGATTGGAATGGGCTGCCCAGAGAGGGGGTGGATTCCCCATCCCTGGAGGTTTTTCAGCTGAGCTTGGCCGTGGCACTGAGTGCCATGATCTGGTAAAGGGACTGGAGTTGGCCCAAGGGTTGGACTTGATGATCTCGGAGGGCTTTTCCAACCCAATCCATTCTATGATTCTATATCCAATTACTGTTAACAAATGTGGGATTGCCCTTGTTCTCTTTCCAGAATCCTGTTTCCCTTTCCTCTCCCAGCTCTTCCAAACCCAATATTTCTTATTCAAGCTGGACCCAGGAAAAAGCAAAAAAATCCTTATGTGCATTGAGAAAAAAATCCTTATCTGCATTAAGGAAAAAATCCTTATCTGCATTTCCCATTAATTTGGAGTTAACAGTTGTCAGTAACTCAAGAGCTTTGGCTCAGAAAAGGGTCAAAACCTTTTTAATACCTCACGGAGAGGCTCCATGACCAGCTCAGCTCCAGGTTTAGAGACAGTTTTCAAACAGTAACTGGCAACGCTGTTTGTCTGTATGACCTGGAAACTCTCTGGCAACCAATCAGCTGGTTTAGGAGCATTAGAGAAATATTTAGGTTGCTTGGATTGAAAAATCCTTTTTTATTTTGCTGCCTCGTACAACTTGCAGTTCTGCTCTGAATATCCAAGGGGGTTTTTGTAAATGCTTAATTTATATTAAAAATACCCTTTTCACGGGTAAAAAATTAGGAAACACTGGGTTATATATTATTAACAAAACCAATATCAAGATGAAAAGTCCCTCCCAGAGTGGCTGCAGTGACCTCAGGCATAGATGTCACCATGTGAGGGACTGACGTGTGTGTCCCCACCTGGTTGTGCAAGACGTTGGGCGAGCTGAAGGCACAGCCTTGACCTTTCTTCAAGTGTTAAGAAGGGAGAGACAACCTGTGATTCACAATTCTTTCTGCTTGGTCTCCCCCTGCCTTTCATTTGGCTTCATCTTTGGGCATAAAAAGGGTTAATAACAGGGAGGGGAGGGAATTCATCCCAGCTTTGAGGAGGAACAGGGATGTGCTGTCAAAAAATAAAATTGAAATGAAGGAGCTTTGGGAATTATTCTGAGGGTCTTCAAGGTAAAAAAGCACAACCCCCCTGTTTTCACTTTGAATTTTAAGTATAAATAGCCAGTAGAATTTGCTTATTTTAGTCCAAAATATGGTTGAAGAGCTCCACAGACACCTGAACCAAAAGGGAGGCTTGACACTAAAAGCTGATCAAATCTGCAGGCAAAATCCACTCATGGCAACAAATTCTGCCACAAACACCTCTGAGAGACATCAGGGGGTGATAAGAAGTCCCTTTAAGAAGAGAAAGGTGTTCTTTGGGTGATGCCTCTCCAGTAACCTTTGCATAATTCACCGCAATTTCCTTTTAAAACCCAACTCAGGGATTTGCACAACAACTCACCGTGTCCAGCCCTGGTTTCTCACCAGTAAATGAAAATGGCTTCACACCAGGAAATGAAAGTGAAGGGAAAGGTCTGACTGGAGTGAAGGGAATGAAGCACCTTCAGCAAGGCTGGCCATGATTTCCCTTTAAATCTGCCTTTTGAGCCAGGAGTGAACCTTCCTCAGGGAATTCAGCTCTGAAATGGGAATAATCCTCACACTTGTGCTGGGGAAAACTCAGTGGGAACTCTTGAAAACTTCTCTGACAACTCCTGAGAACTTCTCTGAGAACTCCTGAGAACTTCTCTGGGAACTCCTGAGAACTTCTCTAAGCAGCTTGAAAAGGAGCTCATAAGAACTTTCATTCTCTGAGTGTCCCGTGTTAACGAACTCCCGAAACTCTGATTGATTTATCAGGTTTTACCAGTCTGGTTTGTAACCGAATACTTCCTTCTGCTGGCACCAACCAAGAACTGCGTTTTGAACTCAAACCAGGCTGTGCAAAGAGGTGATTTCCCCTTGGTTTATCTTCATTTGCTCCTGGATTAGGGCATCTGTTTCAGTTTATTCCTGTTGTCCCCGTGGTATCGTTTGCTACACCCAAACCCCACCCCTGACAGGGGTGACACCTAAAACTGGGACGTGACTCAACACTGAGGGACTCCCAACTGAAAGGGCAAATTAACCAGAGAATCTGGACAATGTTGCTTGGAGTGGGTGCTCAAACAAACACCTTTGGCTGCCAAAGGGCAGAAATCTGCCTCAAGGCTCTCAATTTTGCAGCCCAACCTCGTGCCCTGAGTGTCCCCAACATCCCTTGGGAGAACTGGGACAATCCCACAGCACAGAGAGAGTTCCTAAGGCACCACCAGACCTGTTTAATGCTCCACGGAGGAGAAGTTCCCCCAAATCACTCAAAATCTCCCCAGTTTAAGGGATGTCAACTCATTTCAGGTGACACTGGGGGTGGAGAGAAAACACTTCTGAAAACAAGATCCCATAATAGTTTGGGTTGGGAGAGACCTTAAAGATCATCTCCTTCCACGCCCCTGCCTTGGGCAGGGACACCTTCCACTGGAAGGGTGATGAGCTGCCCCCAAATGAACAGATTCAAACTCCTAAATAAGATTAAAGAAGCAGCTGATCACTCTTAATTAAGTGCAAACCTCCTCACCTTCCATGATGGTGTCCAGCCAGGCCAGCAGATCCATCCCAGTGGTGGCCAAGGAGGTGGAGGGTCTCCTGCAGTCAGTTCTCAGGGGGTGAGGACACCTGGGTGGTCCCCTGGGGCCAAAGAAGAAGGGACCCCCTTTGGGATGCCCCGTGCCAACCACACCAAGCCCTGTGAGATCCACCAGATCACCTGCATAAGGTGCCCTGGGGTGGTGGAGAACCCAAACTGTTGTGAGAAAACAGATTGGGGATTCATCACAAGCCAGAGCCATGAATGGTTGAACAGGTAGGACTGTTGATATTTTGCACAGTTTCCCCAGTTTTACACAGTTATATCTTTTAATGGAATTAATAAAGGATAATAATATAAGGGGGGGAGGGGGTGTTGGTACAGAAAAATCAAAGGTGAGCAATTCAGATCTATATAGACCCTGTGAGACTGAAGGCAGATATCAGCTAGGAATAATCAAGGCCACAGCTGCTGGTGTGGGAAAGGAGAAATCACTCCCTAGGAGTTCTCAGCAACTCCCCAGAAGTTTCTCATGAGAACTGCTCAGGTTTCCCACAGGACACCAGAGATGTTCCTGAACACACTCAGCATGATTTCACCAAAACACTGGACACCATCACACAACTCCATTTCTCCTTGTCCACATCCAATTCCTGAATCTCTGACAGGTTTTTATACTTTTGCATCCTTTTCTGCTTGTGGAAATCATGGAATCACAGGATGGTTTGGGTTGGAAGGACCTTAAAGCCCATCCAGTGCGACCCTCTGCCATGGGCGGGGACACCTCACACCAGCCCAGGTTGCTCCAAGTTTATCCAACATGGCCTTGGACACTTCCAGGGATGGGGCAGCCACAGCTGCTCTGCCCAGCCTGTGCCAGGGCCTGCCCACCCTCACAGCCAACAATTCCTTCCCAATATGCCATCTATCCCTGCCCTCTGGTAGTGGATATGGATTATAACCAATTAGGATTTGTAGTTAGATGGTGTGAGATTCAATTGAGCCAACAGAATGGAGCTTCAACCCTATATAAACCATGTGCTGTGTGTAATAAATGGCATTTCCTTGATCAAATTGATCTGGTGTGTGGTGTCCTTATTCCTCCTTGTATTTATTATTCATTTGTGGGGGAAGGGGGAGGTTTCTAGAAAGGTCTGAGGGAGGGGATGTATCCCTTATCTAGGAGGGAAGGCTCCAACCAGGGACAGGGTTTGGCAGGACAACAGGACCACCAATTACAGTTAATGATGCAGCAAAAATTGCCCATGTAGAGATGCCCAGTCCGAGGATAAGAATGCTGGACCACCCAGGGGAAAGGATAGTATATGATGCTGATGACACCAAGTTGGGAGGGAGTGTCGACCTGCTGGAAGGCAGGAGGGCTCTGCAGAGGGATCTGGATAGACTGGAGAGATGGGCTGATTGCAATGGGATGGAGTTCAACAAGGCCAAGTGCAGGTCCTGCCCTTTGGCCACCCCAAGCCCTGCAGCGCTCCAGGCTGGGCACAGAGTGGCTGGAGAGCAGCCAGGCAGAAAGGGACCTGGGGGGACTGAGGGACAGGAAGCTCAACAGGAGCCAAGAGTGTGCCCAGGTGGCCAAGAAGGCCAATGGGATCCTGGCCTGGATCCAAAGTAGCGTGGCCAGCAGGCCCAGGGCAGTGAGCCTTCCCCTGGACTCTGCCTTGGGGAGGCCACACCTTGAGTGTTGTGTTGAGTTCTGGGCCCCTGAGTTGAGGCAAGAGATTGAGGGGCTGGAGCGGGGCCAGAGAAGAGCAACGAGGCTGGAGAAGGGAGTGGAGCACAAGTGCTGTGGGGAGAGGCTGAGGGAGCTGGGGGTGTTTGTGCTGGAGAAGAGGAGGCTGAGAGGTGACCTCAGCACTGTCTGGAAGTGCCTGAAGGGAAGTTGTGGCCAGGTGGGGGTTGGTCTCTTCTCCCAGGCACTCAGCAATAGGACAAGAGGGCACGGGGGGCTCAAGCTCTGCCAGGGGAAATTGAAGTTGGAGATGAGACAAAACTTCTTTGCAGAGAGAGTGCTGAGGGATTGGAATGGGCTGCCCAGAGAGGGGGTGGATTCCCCATCCCTGGAGGTTTTTCAGCTGAGCTTGGCCGTGGCACTGAGTGCCATGATCTGGTAAAGGGACTGGAGTTGGCCCAAGGGTTGGACTTGATGATCTCAGAGGTCTTTTCCAACCCAATCCATTCTATGATTCTGTGATTCTATGAGCAACAGTTTCAGTTTGGTTTGGGGGCTCCTGGAGGAACTCTGTAGTGAGCTGGCTGAGCTGCTGCAGGTGTTTCCCAGAGAGTTCCCCAGTGCACACTGGTAAACAAATTTTCCTATTTCACATCTGTTTGGATTCTACCTCTAAATTTTGGATCAAGGGATTTTTCCCACAATGTGGCACTTGAGGAGCTGTGAGGGGCTGGTGGGGGAAAAGGGGTGGGGGAAGGCTGTGGAGAGTTCCCACCTTTCCCCATGTGGGTGGGGGTCAGTGCTGTGCCCACCCTTGGTGTCCTGGTGGGCTTGATGAGGGCTCTGAGGGCACCACTGCGGTGCCAGGGGGCTGCTGGCCCAGTTCCTCTGTGATGCTTTGCTTGAAGGGCCAAAATCTGCCCTCCAGAGTTGCCCCTCTGCTCCTCCCAGGCCCACAGTGCCCCTCTGGCACTGCCACCAGTCCCAGTGTGGCAATTTCGGCCTTTTGTGGCACCTCCCCATGACTGCCAGGTGGTTTGTGCCATGCCCTGTGCTCCTGGCACCTGCTGGGGGAATACAGGGATCTCAGAACTCAACAGGAAGAAAATCTGCACTTTCTGAGAAGATTTGCATCAATTTTTATTTAATTAATTATTTCATTGACTCATTTTTTTAATTTAATTAATTAAAAAGGGTGGTGGGCACTGACCAGTCTCCCCAGGGCAGTGGGCACAGCCCCAAGGCTGCCAGAGCTCCAGGAGGGTTTGGACAATGGGACAGGGTGGGATTGTTGGGGTGTCTGTGCAGGGCCAGGGGTGGGACTGGATGGTCCTTGGGGGTCCCTCACAGCTCAGGAGATTCTGTGATTCTGCAATTTATTTTTTGTAGGATTTTAACATTCTGCTCTTTCTTTTGGCATCTTCTCTTTCCTCTGTCCCAGATCTCCTGATCCACCTGCTTCAAAGTGTCCAGCAGGGCCAAGGCTCCTCCAGCCAGGGACTCCTTGCCCCTGGATCAAGCAATCCTGGAGGATGAGGAGAGGGTGGGACAGTGGTGGGAGTGTCTCCTCTAGGTGTCCTCAGGGAGGCCAAAGGTTTCTCTCCAATAACTCCAGTATTTATAGAATTATATAAATGTCCATGTTAGGAGAGACCCTGAAGATCTTCCATTTCCACCTCCTGCCATGGACCTTCCACTAGACCAGGGACCACCCTGTCCACCCTGTCTGGATTTAAACTTTGGTTCAAAACCTCATGTAAAGAGTTTCTCTCTCTTTGTTTCACATTTTGAATTTCCACCTCCTGGTTGTTGCTTTTTGTCACCTGATTCTCCTCCTAATTCCCCTCCTGTTCTGTCCACAGAGGGAGGAACTGGGGCAGGATCCACTTTGTCTCCTCATTTCCAGCATCTCAACGAACCCAACGGACTGTGACCATCCCTCTGCCACTCTGCCCTAATTCCAGCAATTTAAGGTGTCAGATACTGATAGAACATTTATTTCAAGGCAATTTGAGGGGTTTGAGCTTCAAGTGATGAATACTGAAACCCTTTTTCTAGGAGTTTCTTCTCATACCACAATAATTTTTATATTTCTTGTATGCTGAGATTCAACTGCAATTTCCCTCTCAGGGTTCACACTGGGCTGAAGGATCAGGACAGATTTATGTGGGCAGAAATTCCAGCCACCTTTTCTTTCCTGGGCTGACCTCTTGGATATCGGATATTTGCAGTCTGGGGTAAAAAAGGTCGGATTTGGGGGTCGGATTTGGGGGTTCTGTTTACCCAAATAATGGGATTTGGGCACAAATGGAGTGTTAAAAATCCCTCACTGAATTATTCCAAGAATGTGGGCCTGAACCAGGTGGAATCATGGAATGGTTTGGGTTGGAAGGGACCTTAAAGCTCATCCAGTGTCACCCCCTCCCATGGGCAGGGACACCTTTCACTGTCCCAGGTCACTCCAACTTGGCCTTGGACACTCCCAGGGATGGGGCAGCCACGGCTGCTCTGCCCACCCTGTGCCAGGGCCTGCCCACCCTCCCAGCCACCAATTCCTTCTGTATCTCTAAATTCCTAAATTCCTCCTCTTTCAGTCTGAAGGAGATTTACAGGAGTCAGGTGTCCTCCCTTCTTGTATCCAGAGGGAAAATTAGGAAGCACAACCTCAAATTCCACTTCTGGATCAGTCACTCCTTGTTCAATCTCCGTGCCAGTCCCTGCCCCTGGCACAGCTGGAACAACATGCCAGGAACCTCTCCTGCCACCACAGGGAATATGCTCAAGTTTGAACTATTTTGGAGGGTTTTTTCCCCCCCTCTTCCTCACTCCCAGAATAATCCACAATGACCAGAAAGTGCTTGAATTGTTTTCTGCCTTAATTCCTGTGTGCACATGCAGGTACAGATATTTTTCAGGCATTTTTCAATACATTCTGCTACTGTTAATCTTAATATAAAAACAGAATCATAGAATCATTCTATGATTCTATTCCCCAAATACATTCTGCTACTGTTAATCTTAATATAAAAACAGAATCATAGAATCATTCTATGATTCTATTCCCCAAATACATTCTGCTACTGTTAATCTCAATATATAAATATTTCACTGTTAAATAGATGTATAGATTTGACATATAGATACATATTCCCTCTCCCCCCTCCATTACCAAAGTTTACAGTTCCCCTGGAGTAGAAATAATTTTCAAGCATTTTTCAATACATTCTGCTACTGTTAATATAAAAATATTTCACTTTTAAAAAGCTGTATAGATTTGACATATGGATACATATTCCCTTCCCAAAGATCTCCCCCCTCCATTACAAGAGTTCACAGTTCCCCTGGAGCAGAAAGAATCCACACAAGGTCCACCCTACCTGTTGCTGTGCACATGTTGAAATAAAACACCACCACCACGAAGAGATTTCGTGGAAAATATCGCCCAGAGCAACATTTCCAGGTCATTTTGCTTGCCTTGAGGAGTCCTCAGGCAGAGGAGGGATTGCTTGAGGCTCCTCACAGCTCTGCTCCCCCTGCAAGCAAATTCCAAGTGTTAGGGCAGTAACAAGCAGGTTGCTGTGTGAGCTGAGCAGACACACCTTAAACCTGCCTGGGTTGGGGAGTTGGTGTTATCTGGGCGAGAAAAGCTCGGCCCAATGTGGGCAATTCTGTGTTTAAAGGTGTGGGTTTGTTTGGGANGGTGGGGGGTGGGAGCTGGTTAAGGCTTTGTAGGAAAAGTATTGGCTTGTAAATGTGGGGTTGTGACAAGATGAATGGGAAAGCATTTGGGTTTNTGAAGGGAAGTTGTGGCCAGCTGGGGGTTGGTCTCTTCTCCCAGGCACTCAGCAATAGGACAAGAGGGGCTCAAGCTCTGCCAGGGGAGGTTTAGGTTGGATATCACAAAGAAATTCCTCACAGAGAGAGTGCTGAGGGATTGGAATGGGCTGCCCAGAGAGGGGGTGGATTCCCCATCCCTGGAGGTTTTTCAGCTGAGCTTGGCCGTGGCACTGAGTGCCATGATCTGGTAAAGGGACTGGAGTTGGCCCAAGGGTTGGACTTGATGATCTCGGAGGGCTTTTCCAACCCAATCCATTCTATCATTCTATAATAGACAGACAGACAGACAGACAGACAGATAGATAGATAGATAGATAGATAGATACATACATACATACATACATACATAATGGGGTTTTTGCGCTGAAGTTTGGAAACAAATCAGGTCTCCAAGAGCATCTTTACCATTATTGACCATGACAAAATGCATTGATGACAAGGAACTGCCTGACTGTGGCAGCAGAGATAAATGATCCCCCCAGGAGTCACTTCCCCTCAACTCTCTCCCAGAGCACATGGAGAGGGTTTGGGTTTGCAGGAGTAATTCCTCACCCCACCCTGTGGCTCAAATGAAGGAAATGGCTCATTAAAAAAACTCACTCCTGTGTGGGTTTTGTGATTAAAACCCAACTTAAACAGACTTTGGGCAGAAATGTGCTGGTCCAAGGCTCTGGAAGACATTGAGATGAACATTCCCTCCTCTCCTGCTCTGTCTGTAGAGGGATGAATTGGGCTGATTGTTCTCAGCTTTGCCTCCTCATTTCCAGCATCACAGTGAACTCAATGGGCTGTAACAACCCCTGTGCTGCTGCTGCAGGTGATGGTCAGGGCCCCAGAGAGCTCAGGGTCCCAGCAGTGCACTGGAGATGTTCAGACACATCCTTTGGGGACAGGAGTGAGATCACTGACCTCCTTTCACACCAGAGTGGCTCTGCTGACCACACACCTCAAACCTGACCATGTCCCTGCTGCTCTAATGAGGCAGCAGTTCTCCAAAAGCAGCTTTCTTGGAGACGTGAAACCAAATTATAGCCTGGAAAATGCTCAGTGTGAAAAGTGAATCCCATTAAGTTATAATGGAATTATAGAATGGTTTGGGTTGGAAGGGACCTTAAAGCCCATCCAGTGCCACCCCTGCCATGGGCAGGGACACCTCCCACCAGCCCAGGGTGCTCCTTTGATCCAACCTGGCCTTGGACTTTCCCAGGGATGGGGCAGCCACAGCTGCTCTGCCCAATCTGTGCCAGGGCCTGCCCACCCTCACAACCAACATTTCCTTCCTAATATCCTGTCTAAATCCACCCTCCTTCATCCTAAAGCCATTCCCCATGTCCTGTCAGACTGATATAAGTTTTACTGCTTGACACGAGGAAGGAGTTGTTGTCTGAAGATTGTTTGGCAACAACCCAAGGTGTTTTCCCTGTGTTTGTGTCTGTTCTGTGTGAGCCCTCCCTGCCCCAAATAAACAGGGTCTCTCCTTGCACATCTTCTGGGCCACTAGAGGCCATCCTAAACCTCCTGAAACAAAGCAGCAGAGCCTGTGGGAATAAAGGGACAACAGCAAGAATCTTAAAAGATTCATTAAAATTCAGATATATTTAAAGCAGACCAAGCAGTGTCTCAGGGTTGGTTGCTCTTTGCCTGCACCTCCTGAGTTTGGGGTGGGTTTTCCTGCAGGATCTGCTGCTGTTGGAGCCAGGAAGTTGCTCTGCACCAAACTGTGCTCCCTTTGGTTGTGTAAATCCAACAGCCCTCCAGTTCCACCTGCTATTGCTGCAGTTTCATGGGAGGGCATTGAAACCTTCCCCATGGCAGTTCCATTCTGTCATTCTGTTTAACTGGGGATTAAATTACTCCCTTGAATCGATCCCTGCCTGGAGAGGCTGCCAAGGGGCAAAGCCTGAACTCACACAGAGCACTTTGGGGCGTGAAGGAGGCAAAGGCAAAGCTAACAAGGTCCAGTCCTCCCAGAGTTTCCCTCCCAGAACACGGGAAACACAAAAGCCTTTGTGGGAGGGGAGGGAGAGGTCGGCCCTTGTCACCATGCAGCAGGAAAACACAAAATATTTGGGCTTTGGTGGAGCAGTTCGGAGTGAAAGGGGCAAACAGTCACCAAGCTTTGAGCTGGGCTTCAGAAGGAGGAATTCTGGTGGCATTTTACAGCCAGTTTTTAAAGGATGAGCTAAAAATGGGTTAGAGATAGAACAGTATTAAAGAGTATCCAAAGAAGGCCATGAGGATGGAGAAAGGTCTGGAGGGGAAGGGTCTGAGGAGCAGCTGAGGGCACTGGGCTTGTTCAGCTGGGGCAGAGCACACTGAGGGGAGACTCCTCGGGGGCTGCAGCTCCTCCCGAGGGCAGGTGGAGGGGCAGGCACTGAGCTCTGCTCTGGGACCAGGGACAGGACCCAGGAAATGGCTGGAGCTGTGCCAGGGGGTTGGGATGGATCTCAGGGAAAGGGTTATGGGAGAGGAGAACGACTCAAGTCCTTTCTGGTTAAGGTTTCCCAGCACTGAAACAGTAGGAGCAGGACCAGAGCTCTTCTGTGGGCAGCTCCTGGCAGGGGAAAGAGCTGCCCAAACAAGAGCTCTTGGTGACCAAAGACAGGACCCAGGGAACAGCTGGAGCTGTGCCAGGGGGTTGGAATGGAGCTCAGGGAAAGGTTCTTCCCCCAGAGGGTGGTGGGCACTGACCAGGCTCCCCAGGGCAGTGGGCACAGCCCCACGGCTGCCAGAGCTCCAGGAGGGTTTGGACAACACTCTGGGGCACAGGGTGGGATTGTTGTGGTGTCTTTGCAGGGCCAGGGGTGGGACTGGTGATCCCTGTGGGTCCCATCCAGCTCAGGATATTCCAGAATTCTACTGCAATTCAAGGGACCTGCCAACCCCATATTTCCCTGTGGAACCAGAGTGTGGTTCTGGTTTTCCTCAAAGCCCATCCAGGCAGAGGCAGGTGGGTTGGGGACCCACCATCTCTGGTGACACCCCTGGGACAAAGCCCAGCCTTGAGCAAGGCAGTGTTTTATTTCAGTGACACTTCAGCACCTCCCCAGTGAAACACCTGAACGTGTTTTCAGTGCTCTCTTAGAGACATCTGGTTTCATTTAGGATCCTATTGGTGATTTTATGATTGATTAGAGTCATGGAATGGCTTGGGTTGGGAAGGACCTTAAATTCCATCCAGTCCCACCCCCTGCCATGGGCAGGGACACCTTCCACCAGCCCAGGTTACTCCAAGCCCTGTCCAACCTGGCCTTGGACACTCCCAGGGATGGGGCAGCCACAGCTGCTCTGCCCAACCTGTGCCAGGGCCTGCCCACCCTCACAGCCAACAATTCTTTCCCAATATCCCATCTAGCCCTGCCCTCTGGCAGTGGGAAGCCATTCCCTGTGTCCTGTCCCTCCATCCCTTGTCCCCAGTCCCTCCCCAGCTCTCCTGGAGCCCCTTTAGGCCCTCAAAGAGGCTCTGAGGTCTCCCTGGAGCCTTCTCTGCTCCAGGCTGAGCAATCCCAATTCTCTCAGCCTTTCCTCCCAGCAGAGCTGCCCCATCCCTCTGATCAGCCCTGTGGCCTCCTCTGGTCCTCCTTCAGCAGTTGATATGAAGCAAAAGTGAGAAACCTGGAGAGAAGAGACAACCCATGGAGTGGAGGGTCCCTCAGGGTATTTAATCCAGTGATTCCTTCACTCCTGGCAAAACAGCTTTGAGAGGGGGAAAAAATGTCTTCATTGCACCCCACACACAAATCCTGTAGTACGAGCTGGTGGGATGAATTAGAGCTCCAAATGCCACCCCATGCCAGGCTCTGCCAGTGCTGGAGGCACAGAGCCAAGGTACAGATTGGGTGAGCCACACACTGGCTGCTTTTCACACCCTCCTCTGCCATCAGCTCCCTGTTTGAAGGGGTTTTTTCCCCAAGCATTTTGTGGTATAAATAGAGGTCTTGGTGGATTTGTTTGGAGAAAAATGTCATGTGGAAGAGCAAAGGTTTGTTTCCTTGAAGAAGCTCAATGGAAAAGAACAACCTGGGACTGGACAAGTGGGGGAGGTTTGGTCTCTGCAGGTGCCACCTTCAATTCTTACACCTTTAATTCTTTTTATCCATTTCATATCCCAATGGAGAGGCTTTTCCCTTGTAGCACTTTTCCTCCTGATTGAATCATTAACCCTGACATCTTTTGTCTAGAACAACATGTTAATTTTTTTGCCATCATCTGGCATAATTAACTTAAGGACACTTTGTGTACTGAGTTATAACAGCACAGTTCAAAAGGAGCCTTCCAGCTGTGGCATCTGGAAGTGGATCCTTCCAGCTGTGGCATCTGGAAGTGGATCCTTCCAGTTGTGGCACCTGGAGGTGGATCCTTCCAGTTGTGGCACCTGGAGGTGGATCCTTCCAGTTGTGGCATCTGGAGATGGACCTTCCACTTGTGGCATCTTCAGAAGGACCTTCCCGTGGTGGCATCTGCAGATGGACCTTCCACTTGTGGCACCTGGAGGTGGATCCTTCCACTTGTGGCATCTGGAGATGGACCTTCCAGCAGTAGCACCTGGAGGTGGATCCTTCCAGTTGTGGCACTTGATGGTGGATCCTTCCAGTTGTGGTATCTGGAGGTGGATCCTTCCAGTTGTGGCATCTGGAGATGGACCTTCCACTTGTGGCATCTTCAGAAGGACCTTCCCGTGGTGGCATCTGCAGATGGACCTTCCACTTGTGGCACCTGGANGGTGGATCCTTCCAGTTGTGGCACCTGGAGGTGGATCCTTCCAGTTGTGGCATCTGGAGATGGACCTTCCACTTGTGGCATCTTCAGAAGGACCTTCCCGTGGTGGCATCTGCAGATGGACCTTCCACTTGTGGCACCTGGAGGTGGATCCTTCCACTTGTGGCATCTGGAGATGGACCTTCCAGCAGTAGCACCTGGAGGTGGATCCTTCCAGTTGTGGCACTTGATGGTGGATCCTTCCAGTTGTGGTATCTGGAGGTGGATCCTTCCACTTGTGGCATCTGGAGATGGATCCTTCCAGTAGGAAATACAAAATGCCAGGTTGGAGATGTGGCAGAAATTCCAGGATTAGCCCAGACCTGACCAGGACCCAATGGAAAATCCAGTCCTGTCCTGCAGCCCAGTTTGAAGGAAGGTTGGCACAGCCTGGGCTGAGAAGGTCAGTTGGGTGAGGTTCAACAAAGACACCTTGCAGGTCCTGCCCTTGGGTCCCAACAACCCCCTGAGGTGCTCCAGGCTGGGGGAGGAGTGGCTGGAAAGCTGGGAAAGGACCTGGAGGTGCAGACCACGAGCCCAGGTGTGCCCAGGTGGTCAAGGGCACCTGGGCTGGATCAGCAATAGTGTGGCAGCAGCAGCAGGGCAGTGACTGGCCCCTGTGCTGGGCATTGTTGGGGCATCACCTCCAGCCCTGGGGGCAGTTCTGGGTCCCTCAGGACAAGAAGGACATTGAGGGGCTGGAGCACCAGGAGTGGCTGAGGGAGCTGGGGGG
>VWZD01007569.1:241071-301587 GCA_013396695.1 Sakesphorus luctuosus | reverse complement strand
CTAGAGATAATGCAGTAAATCAGAGCTGTTTGATTAATCAAATCAAGTCTCTGTTGTAGCAATGCAAAGAGGTTATGTCTGCTGGCAATCTGATTGGAAAACAAATGTTTATGGATTAATGAACACAAAACAATTGCTTCTAAGCCTCTTTTCCAGCAAAATCTTAGGTCTTTAGAAATGTGTCTAAGTAGGGAATGATTAGCTGGGTCTGACAGCACAAGTGAGAATTTATCCCCTCAAAATACGCTCTTTAAAGAAAATCCAAGCAATTAAAACCGTCAAAACAAAGCAAATAAAACATTTTTAAGTTGTGTTTGTTACTTTATTGACATATGGTAATGTAAACAAATTGGAATGATAATTACATTACATTCTAATTGAACAATAAACTTAATCATAGCAACTGAGGATCTGTCCCACAATCTGTCTTTTAAAAAGTCCAGGCCTCATCTTCAGATTACACTTGCACTTTAATGTATTGGGAAAAAAAAGCATTCTTTCTTAGCAGTTGTTTTTCGTTAGATTATCTTCAAAAACTGTGAACAATGTGCACATTATAAAAGGAAATGTAATCCATTTGAGCATAAAAGAAAGTTCTTTTGCTTTTATAGGAATTGACTCAGAAATAATTCAGGTACAATTTTGTGTTCCCTTTGGTGTCCTTCTTCTCCGAGAAGGCTCTCTGCTTTCGTTTGATACTAAATTAGTTATATCTAAATGCCACCTTTGTTTCCGCCCCCACTGAGCTTAACAGTTAATTTTCCAAACTAGGATAAAGAAATCCTTGCTTTCATATTTTATCCCATCCCCATGGTGCAGTAGACCAATAAGAAGCATATAGTTCTTACCGAGTTAAGAGAATAGAAGCACTTCTCTGAAGAAAATTGGCTGGCTTTCACACACTACAGAAAAAAATCATCAATTAAAAATGGAAACAGCTGGAAGTGAACACCTTTCTCTTGTCATGGGTGAATATTAAACTGCTCCCTGATTTGACTTTCCCTTTATTTGTTTGAAGATGATCATCAGTACTTTACAATTCCTCTTTCATTTTTTTAAGGTAACAGCAATAGCTTTACCTGCTTGTTTTTGGAAAACTCAGCTGTGTGTAACATTTGATCTACAAGTAGCTGCATGGGCTTCTGTGCACAATGTAACTGAATCCTAAGTTCATGGGGGTTGAAATTTTTATCAGAACACTTTAGAATTAGCAAAAGACTTCCACTAAAATCTGTGGGAATTTTACAATTGATTCAAAGTGCTTTTGAAAAGCCTATACTTTTCCCTCATGTTGAACTCATAAGAATCACAGAACTAAATCCTGAGGATGTTGTCTACTGTTTCACCTGAAATGTGATTTAATCTGGCTGTTAAAATGTTTTAAATGGAAACAGTGATGACAGTAGTTAGTCTGAAAAAAACCCAAGCAAACCAAAACCAAACCAAAACCACCACAGTCTTAAAACTTTTAACATGTAGGTGCTGTTTTATGCAAGGAGAAACTCCATGAACCTGGTTACTGATCAAGTTTCATACTGAGTCACCATCTCAAAGTCATGATTCTTTCAATGTGTGATAGTCTTATTTGTTAGCTGCTTACTTTAGTTCTGTTAATTTTTGGTTGGTTCTGTTAATTTTGCTTGGTTGACTGGTTTAGCTTTTTAGCTATTTTGGTTGTATGAGGTTAGTTGGGCCTAAAAATTCAAGCAAGGAGAATATGGTGTCAGTCATCATATTGTCCAGTGACTGTGCATATGCATGTGTAGATATGAGAACAGATATATACATGTGCTTGTATGTACAGGATTATATATATTTATTGAAACATACTGAGGATTCTTCCTTAAAGAAAAGACATGGTGGTGGCCAAAGGTACATGATTCATGGTGCCTAAAGAGCGTGTGCTGGTATTTAGTTAATAACTCAAGAGTCATAGCAAGAAAGTTCAAAGTAATTTTCAACACTTTCAGAAAGACCATGATTACTTCTGTTATGACTAACTTAAAAGTACTTTGCATTTTCAAGCTGAGAAGTTAATCAAGTCCTTAGACAGTACTGGACAAACTCTTTATTTATGAAAACAGGTGACGTTCGAATTTCATAACATTTGAAGACATATTCTACAGGACAAAAACAGATGCTGAGTGTTACAGTGAACCATCTGAATATCTAGTGCAATTTCAGTCCAAATCAACATGAAGCCTCTCCCACAGAGACCTATGGCATATACACATCAGAGGTGAATATATTCTGTAGGAATGCCTTTAAACAAAAGCATGATATAAGGCAGATGAGATGTCTAGTTTGTAACTCCCAGGCTCCTCCTTGGCAAGCAGTTCTTTGACTGTGCCACTGCTGCTTACATTCTAAATGAGAACTCAAACACTTAGGGATATCAGTAAGGCATCAGCTAGAATGAGACAGGAGAATGTTTCTAAATGGAAGAGATCACAAGGCACCTCCACAGAGATATTTCTTATTCCATTTGGGTTTACTTGCATTTTACTATTTGTTTCTTGATATGAAAGTCTTCAGCATTGCAACTATGTGAACCTTTGGTCCTATGAGATGTGGGCATATATTTTCAAAATTTAATTCACAGAATCATCATGCTGATACTGAGAGTGAACTGTCAGGTACCACAAGTTCCAGGTATAGGTGTGTAGAACTGTTGCCCTATGCTAGAAAATAAACTCTTTGCCATCAGTATGGCTTGTACAGTTGGCCATGGCATGGTTGGGTGCTGCCTGTGCTGAAGAGAAGGCCTGTCGTGAGCATCTCCTTAGGCAATGTCCATGTGTCAGTGTTGTTTGGGCTGACATAGACAGTGCATGGTATCTGCTACTACTAGTATGACCTTTAACGAGCTGCTCAGGTCAGAATTAGACGCCCAAACCTTCTTTTTCAGTCAGATTTCTCTATCAGATATTGAATGTGTTTCACTGCTTATCATGTGTTAAGATCTCTTAAATAAATTTCATTGAGCCTTTTAGTTTCATGTGAAAAATTACATTTTGCTGTGCTTCACTGTAAGATTATCCTGCTGTTTTCAACAGTGTTGCAAGGAGACAGGGCTGGTATTACTGTAGATGATTTCTAATTTTATTATAAATGTTGAAATTTGACAATGAAATCTTAACTATTTTTAAAACTAGTAAGAGCAGATTTTAAGTTTTGTCTTTCAGTATAGAATGTGTTATGTTTAAGTTTGGGTTAGGCTTCAGTAGTCTCATCAGGCTTAAATATGATCCTTCTGCACAAAACTTTCACATTATGCTCTTTGCACATCAAAACAAACAAAACTAACTCAGGATTCTGGCAGCAGTATACACTCTACCCACAGGCAAGTAAGATTTCATTTATGCCACAGTATGCTAAGATACATGGACGATATGTGGCCATACATGTAGGTCATGTAGTCACGCTCATGACTGCAGTTACAGTGGATAGGATAAGATCTTGCTGGATATCTGAAGGATGACATGGTAGTGAAAGTGCAATACTTCCAAAAGACAAGGCAGATCTGAGAGATAAAATGCTACAACTAAAAATATGTGAGATACCTAAGAAGAGCTTTATTTTAAAATTTCCTCTATTTTGTGGCTGACTGTGAAGCTTTGGCTGTTCGTTTTGGGTTTTGTTTTGTTTTTTAATTTATTTGCTTATTTATTTCCCTTTTTTCAGATATAAAATATCTAAATATTTAGTCAATTTACTCCTAATTAAAGACTGTGGTTCTGTATGTCATTAAATGCAGACCTTAGTACAACTAATGAACAAACAAGCTTTTGTTTAAAGACTTCACTAGATAATCAATCACAAATCCTGGCTGGGAGGTTGTAGCTGTTACTTTTTCATGTCAGTGGAATTAAACCAATGTTTACAGGTTTAAATTAATCATTTTGATGAAAGGCTGTTGTTTTTGTTTTTTTTTTTTTTAAATTTGTTTGTTTTCTTTTAAAAAATAGATGATTTGACTTCTGTCTGTATGGGAAATAAGATAGGGATATACATGATTAGAGATAGAAATCCTGCAGCTGTGTGCATGTGCATGTGTGAGAGGGAGAAGATGCAGACAGATAGGTTACTTTGCAGTGTGAAAATGTTGAATTAAAAAGAGAAATGCTGGTGTTTATAGAGAATCTTGTATTTAACGAGAGCAGGCTTGGAAAGGAACTCTTTAAAGATTCTCTTTAACCGACTCAAGTGGAAGAAAGCCAGGTTGTTCAGCTGCACAATGGGTTGCAATCATGTGGGAGAGTTCCCGGTTGGGAGTTGAAAACTGAAAACCTGACATGCATAAGTGAATGAAGCTACCCAATGTGAATCATTGATGTAAGATTTTTCTCTCCATCCTTAAAAATACAGTGGGGCTCCTGCCTTTGTCTGGATACTGAGGAGGCAACACTGTGAGACACAAAATTAGTTTAAAATTGACATTTTGGATGTTGGTGATAATTTGTCCTGACATTATGGCTACTGGTTGTGTTTCAGACAAGCTTGATCCAAGTGCGGATGGTTAGAGCCAAATTTAATAGATGACCATTGTAATTTTCTGCCTTGCAGACAGCAGAGACTTTTTAATGTTCCTTCACCACAACAATCAGGGATTACTAAATAACAAGTCCACAGGATTGAGGGAGGATTGAAAGGATTAATGGAGTATGACAAAATTGCACCTGAGGGGGAAAATCTGTAGCAGTTTTTGTATCCTGATGTGGTACATCAGGCAAATTGGCAATTGCTACTGATCTTTACACATGCATGTCTTCAAATAAAGTGGGTAAAAGTCAAGCAAATCTAACTATGTGGCGAAGGCTGTCATAAACATTTATGTCATCAACTGCATAAATCATTTAATACTATCATTTTAAGTATTTTGATGATCAACTATATTAAGCATAGTGGATTGTAGGCACTGTACTAAATCATTTTTTTTTTTACTCTGCTATAACCTCTTATCCTGCTAAACTAAATCCTAAAAAAGATTAAAAATGTAGGGTTAGTCCAACCCTTCTCTCCAAAGATAATTAAGAAATACAGTTCCTGTTTAGGAAGACTGTTTTCAGCTTTAGAACTTAAAAATACAAAACAAAACAAAACAAAAAAACAGAAAAGGAACAAAAAACCAAAACATATAAAAATTGTTTTGCAGTCTGCATTCATGTGCTGACCTGATGTTAACTAACCCCCACTATCTTTCTGATAAATATCCATTTCAAAACAAGAATAGCAATCTTAGCCCTAGGTTCTTATGTTTTGGGGTTTTTTTAATAAACTCTTTAGCAGTTTGAAACATCAGAGTTTTGTTAACAGATGCTTGATTTCTTTTCACACTGATGGTAGTGGATTTACATGACATAGAAACAAGGAGAAGCAAGAAGAAAGTTATTCGTCTTTATTTTTAAAACTAACTTTTTTTGAAAAGGAACTTTGTATATAATCAAAATTCTTTGTTACCTCTCTAAGAAAAATATAAACTTGGGAGCCTTTTTTTAATGTAAGTTGAAGTTTTAGCTTTATGTTTTGTTGATAGTAGCTGAACTAGTCTTTAGATCATAGTACTTTTCCTTTCCTCTCAGTTTGGTATACACAGTCATTAGTAAAAACAGCAACTGGTGCAAACAGTTAAACTTTTATCTATGTACGTCTACACAAGAAAGAGTAAATTAAAGAAGAGAAATCACACAAACTCAGCTGCTATCTGAGGTCATGTCTCATGTATTGTGAATTCTTTAGGGAAATGTTTCTTCAGCAGCATTGACTGAAGGTCATGTTGTTATTTAGACTTTGACTAGTGGAACAGCAAACGATTCATTAATTCCATTAGCCATCCTTTCTGCACACTGGGAAAAGCAAATGTAATTGTCAACTATTCCTACTGTATACTTAAGCTGTCAAGGATCCTGGAAGGCTTCAGTTATCCTCTTTGAAGATATCAAAGGAAAGGGTGGGCTATTTTGTGTCTTTTAAACAGAAATAGAGAAAAAATGTGCCACATAATGTAAGCTAAAAGATTTCTTTTTAACCTAAAGTGACACTTTAGTACAGAAATACTGGGCAGGTTTCTGACTGGTAAAGCTTCTGGGGGTTTTTTTGTTGTTTTGTGTTTTGGTTTTTTTCGTTGTTGTTTTTTTTTTAAGGAAGCAGTCTTAAAGTACAGGCTGTCAGCATGCCATTAAACCTGTCTTGTCTTCATGCCAGGAACTTCTCGTTTCCCTTCCCTTCAGGCTTCCGAGGCAGTTCATAGGTCTCACCCTGAGCACTTCTGCGTGTGGTGGACAGGCAAGTGTAGCATGACTGAAGTTGGTGAGCATGCTGTGCTCTTCTTGCATGGATATTAGGCAAAATCGTGATGCATATTTTCATAGCTTTTTCACCGTGAAGTTTCTGGTGGGTTAGTGGACAGCAAAAGTGAAAAAACATCACGTGGATCTGCAAAATTATTAGTATTTCTTCCTGCTGTTAAGAGGGATGACAGCTGAAAGCCTCGTCTACTACATTTAGAATGAAAAAGCAAAGAGGGGTTCCAGGATTAGTAGCCCAGCCGAAAGTGGATTACATCTGAATTGCAATGTCTGCCCTCTGAGTGATTACTGCTATAGGTAGTGTTTTGCAGACAGAGAGTACTTTTTCTCCATAGAAGAGACAGTTATATTGAAAAGGCAGTGAGACTCTTTGATGCAAGACATTTCATTTTAACTGGTGAAAAAAAAGTAAGTAAGCAATCCATGTAGGGCGGATTTTTGCAAATCTGTGTAGGATGGATTTTTGTCCACCCAACCCATGTGCTGAAAAGAAATAATGTGCCCTCTTCTGCAGATCTTAATGTCCCAGACATCCTTGGTGGTGGTTAAAAATCCACCATACGTTATTACATGTTTTAGCACATTCCTTTTATTTCGGTAATAATGAATGCAAAGCTGTCTTGTCCTTTGCAAATGCTTTGAGCTGTTCAGATAACACATTGCAAAGTGGTTGGACACAAATCACATAACCCTACTGTGCTCTGTTGGAAAGGAAAGTACAACTTTTAATTCATTATTGGCTAACTAATATTCTGGTATGCTTTTCCCACAGCTTTGAGTGACAGTCCCACACCCTCAATGCATGATTTCTTTAGTTGTGATGCTGAAACTTGACTTTCTGTTTAAATATTTCATTTCACAACCTTATTGTAAAATAATTAGTTTACTGCGCTCACTATTCTATCCTGAAAAAGGAAAGGTTTTGCATACTTCTAGAAAAACAATTTTGTCACTGTGTGATGATTTTTCTTTAAAACATGAAAAACTGTAGAAAAGGAAATCCATATGTTGGGAAGGTTTTGCGCTGTGTGTGATGTAATGAGTAATCATAATTGTAACGCATTTGATGTGATGATTTCCTATATAATGATTATGCAGTAGTTAGTAGCCACAGCATACTATATTACTCCTGTTATGTATTTTGGAGATGAACGCTATGGATTCATAATAGGGTTGAATTTGTATAAGTAGTGTCAGTCCATCTGAGGGATACTCTTCCCCCAGGCTGAGAATTACAAATTTACAGTGTTGATTTTTTGAATCTTATGAGCCACTACAGAGTGGAAAATATTTAAGGATAGCAATGTATNTACACACAATACATTATATTTATGCAAAGAATAGCTGCAAAAATCAGGTGAAGTGTTTCACTTTTATTGTAGTAATAGGCACCATTGCTATGTATTTATCTATGCATAGTTTAGGAGAGAAGAAGATGCTGTTGATGATTCTGTAATATTTTCTTCGTTGTAGTGGCTATGGAATTGAATTCACTGAGATGTATAGTAATGAATCTTTAAAACTATAATTTCTAATCAGTGTTGGACAGTGCAAACAAACAGGTGTCCTTTACAAAATGGACTTTTGTACACTTTGAGTAAAGAACTACCTAAAAAAGGTCTAAAGTAGTTGTACATTCAAAATGTATTAAATTCCAATTTTTCCTTTGCTATATTTTGTAAAATATTTTCATTGTAAACAGTATGCCTCTCACACATGTCAAATCAAAGCTCTTTATTTTAGAAATATATACCTAATGTATAGAAGCTTATTGCACTCTCATGCAATGTATATATTGTGACTTCAAAAAGTCTGTACTGAACTTTGCTTAAACTACTAGTATGTGGATTTCTTTCAAATTTATTTTTAATTAATGATATTAAGGATGAGATCCTTTCTAAATGTACTTTAAAGTTCACAATAAAGTTTCAGAAGTTGTTTTGTACAATGTTGAGGCTTTGTGTTGAATTTTCTTGTTCAAATTTTTTTAAACTTGTACTTTGGCTAAGTTCCACATTCCTCAAATATGTGTACATTTGTGTAAGGTATGATTTAAATTGGGTGTGCCATATCACAAAATAATGTCATTCCATTTACTTCATAGGTAGGTTCATTAAATTAGGGTTTGCTACTCCACTGAACACAGTGTCTCCTGGCACTTCTATAATTTCTGCCAGAGATTCAGTCTGGATTCAAGAAGCTCTCTGTATTGGACTTCAAGGGTGAGAAAATTTTGTGTATCAACTCAATCCAGGAGACAGTGCAGAATGAATTGGATGAAGTAGTGGGGTAAACAGAGAAAAATATGTTTATTTCATAATATCCAAAAATCTGTTTTATATCTCCAAACGGAAACAAAAATAAATATGGCAATGTTGGAGAAAGATGCAGTGATACAGTACACAGTCAAATCTATTGCAAGCTTTCATGTTTATTCTCCACGTCTTTTGTTTTTCATGTTATTTTATTACTGGATGATTCAGCAGTTACTGAGGTAAAAATGTTGGTGGCATCACTGGGGAATTTTTCTAAGTAAAGAAACAACTGAGCTCTGTGGATCTTGGAGTAAGAATTGTTTTTTCATCTCTGACCTTCTCCATCTGGAAGAAAAAGTGACAATTGTTTTGCTCAGATATAGAAGTTTCTATTTAACTATATGTTTAGCAGTGACTGAAAAGGTTAAGCAAGATGATGGTATAATTTTTATTTTGAGGACAAATGTGCTTATTCCTTATGACATTTATTACTATTTAGCTATTTACTTAATCAAAAGAGGATTAGGCTTCTAATTTTATGGATGAAATCTTAAAAAACCTTAGCATTGTCACTGTGAAAATTGCTAGTGGCACCATTTTAGGTGATTTTTGTACCTGTTTGACAACCCCATATGGCATACCTGTATTATCATGAGATAGTAATTTTTCAAAATGCTTTCACTGCCAGTGCAGATCTCCATATCTGAAAATATACAAGCTTGATAGTTTTCATTCAGAAATCCCAATATAGCTCCTTAACTACGGTGAGCTAGAGTTTTTCACATTAAAAATGTAATTCTGATGTCAAGTAAAGCTGATTTGAGAATGAGTTAGAAATGTATATGTCTTTCAAAATCCCCTATTTAACTTGTCTGTTTAAATAGGTAAAACTCTTCTAGAAATGATTTCCCACTGCAAAGCTTCAACTAAGGTCCAAGGCAAAATTAGACCTAATTATCTTAATGGCAAATAATACTCAGCTGAATACTTTACTTTTGAAATGCCTTAACTTTAATGGTGCTATTCCTACAGAAAATCAGATCTTTCTTTTTGAATTACTCCTTCTTAAAAGACTGAAGAACACTTTTGAGTTGTCTTTGAAAAGTATCTGAAATTCAGGCTCTAAAGAGAGCCCTCAGATCTCTGCAGAGAGATAGTTTCACCATACTCAACTATTTTTTAAGTCTTTAATAACGTTTATCTCATTAAAGATGTGCTATAGGGCTAACTCGGCACTCACTTATGGTGAAGCACTGACACTCCAAATGAGAACCATTTTCACTTTTAATTCTGGAAATGGGAATAGATGTTCAAGTATTCACGTGAGGAAACACTGATGAGCAACAGGAGGTAGGATCATACACTTTTCTCGCAAAAACAGCCAGAGATCAGAAACAGAACACCAACGTTATTGCATAACAGAATAAACAAAATACTCACTGTCATTAGAAATGAAAGTCGGCGCATTGCCTGCTGATGGGTTTGATGCTAGTCATCGCCTGCTTAGCTTGCTGGTGTTTGAGACCCATAATTGCCTCTTGATGTACGGCTTTGTGTCTTTTTGCTAAGGTTCTCATCTTCACCTTTTCCATTATGAATTATGAATCTTTTTTATTGCAATACTACTGCCAAAGTTAAATTATTAGCCTAATTTGGAACCTTATTGTCTAACCCAGGCTCATACTAGCTGGCAGCTAAATCTGCAAGGGGCCCTTTTAGTTTCAGTATTTCACAGTGCACTTGTAAGTGCTCGTCGGTGAGCCAGGGGTTATATCATCCACTGCTGAATAGGTGGATGCTCTTGTGCAGAACTGGACTTCAGCTGAGGCTGAGGGCACCTGCGTTCATTTTTAAATAATCTGATCTCACTGACAGAAACATGATCCCTGGTGTCCATAAGCAGAACTCCCATGCTGAGTTTCATTTAATAAAGTTTTATAATACTGCAATATCTTGGTAAAATGATGGTTAAAAGAAAAGTTTTTGTCAAATTAGGGTATGGTAATTTGTCCCAAGTAGGACAGAGTTCCTGTATTAGGGTTTTTTTAAGTGATGTGTGTGAGACAGATGAGCGGCAGTTTCTAGGCCATTTAGTTGTACTGAATACAACACACCAACATACACTTTTTTAGCTTAGTAAAAGCCAGATTATGGTCAAAATTAACTAAAATATCATCATGGATAGCCATCATCAAAGGAAAAAAAGAAAAACAGTTTATTATGGACCCAGGGGGACAATTTAATTTAGTCTTTGAACATAGATAAACTCAAAAACAATATCCTGCAGAAAGAGTTCGAAATTAAATCTTATTTTGATCTTACGAATGTTACTTTTTTTTTCAATTTTTAAATGCTTTTGTATATCAAGTGATACCATCAATCCATGAAGTTAGATGTTAAAAGACATCTAACACCCTGACTCGTCAGTTATTTCTCTATACATGAATTTATTTCCATTTTATTTTTTTAATACAAGATGTAGTTTCAGGAAGCGGTCTAGTATCTCGGCAGCTTCCTTGAAGAAAGAGAGTTTTCCAATAGCCAGTGTTTAAATATCTGATAAGAGCCTTTGTAATAAAAGGAGTAAAATGATTTGGTCTTCGAAAAAGGCCTCCCCTAGATTTTTGATGGGGACCAGATTTGCTGTAGGAACTTGTTCAATTTCATTCTTGCATATTCATTCTGCATTTAATACAAAATGTTTTCTTGTTTGCAACATGAAGCAGGATCTTGTCACGGCACTGCAAAGGAAAAATACATAGTTGTCTTGGCATTCCCTGACAATATGCTTTCATTAAAACTTTAAAATGTAAATGTATGGAGAAACGCATGTCATATCCCATCAGAGCACTTCACAGCTATTGCTTTCATTACCACTAGTATGTGACAGAATTGCTCTTCTTTTTATAGCTTGTTTGCTTTGTAAATATAACTATATACAGCAAGTTATATTTGGGAGTGAATGTTTTGCGAACCTCAGCTAATCAATAGGAGACTTAGCTCCAGCTCCATTAGATCATTAGCAGTTTAATTTAGTAACCAGTATCAGATTTTTAACACTGCAATTTTTCTCCTCCCCAAGTTCTTTCTTCTTTGCAGCACTATTTTCAGGTCACTACTCAATGTCTTATCAAAAGGAGTGGGTGGATTAGAATTCAGAGAGGAGAAATGTTAAATGGAAATTTCTTAGTACTGCTTTCACTATGGCCAGAAATATGTTAATTAAAAACACTGGAGAGCATAATCTTTTCTGAATGCAAATGTGTGTGACAGTTCCTACAGTTGGGAGGTAGGTATGGGCCATGCTTTAACCAGTTACAAAACTATTTAGATGGATCAGAAAATACAGTGTAGAAAGATTGTATCAGTGGATTCAATTCCAGGAGTGTCATATCACCCTTTCTTTTGCCTTTGATTTTTTTTATTTCAATGTTAAATACCTGAAACACAATCTATCATTTGGAACATATGTTAGTTGGAAAATAACATAAGAGCTCATTTTGCTGTCAGAAACATTACTTTTTCAATCTCACAGCACACAGCACTGTGTCTGACAACAGCATTATCAGTGATTTGGAAAGCTTTTTCTGCTCCATCTTCTTCAAACTAGCCCTTCCAAAGGTATGTTCAGAGATCACAAAGACAAGCCTCATTTCAGGCCAGAAAATCATTTGTTCCTTGGTAAGAGTTTGTAACCACAGGGCCCACTTGCAGAACCTACCCTAGGCTATTTTTACTTTGCAGGCAGGAGTGTCACTGCTCTGTCCTTCATGGGAGACAGTGGTGGAAGGTGCTGGAGTTGTGCATTCTGCAATGGCAGGACTAGGAGACGTCATTTTGCAACCAGTACGCTTGGTATTTATCTCCAGATGTGCTTTTATACTGTGGTTGTGAAAAAATGATTTCTGCCACTGATAATCCTCTTCTTATGAAAGTCTCTGACAGGAGATCTGCATCTCTGTGGTGACTTACCTGCCTACCACAGGAGTACAGTAATAAAACCTCAACAGTGTTAAGTCTCCATGCTGCTTTGTGTTTTTATGGTTTATTTTTAAAGTATTTTGACATGGATTTTTGTGGGTTTGTTCAGTTGTAGATTTGTTTTACCTTTTTTTTTTGTCTTCTCTTATGCTGTTCTAGTCTTTCTGGACTTGCAAAATTATTGATTTTTTGTTTTTCCTAATTATTTCTTAGAGTTTATTTTGCTCTTTTTCAGGGTGACAGAGTATTATCATGTAGGAGGCAAATGTTGACATCACTTAGAGTTATACCTTTAGAAATGGAAACAGTATATTACTGTTCTGATCCAAATCACTTTACAAGTACCATTGTAAACATCTTTGCTATAGACCATGACAAGAAATTAGGTAGTCTGTCTTTAAAAGTGTGACAAGAATGTCAAGCTACAGTAGAAATAAATGGGAAATCAGCATCATTTAAGACAAAAAAAAATAATTCACTGTCATATCCAAAAATACTTGGTTGCCAGAAGCAAATATTTCACTTAAGTAAAGGTTGAACCTTCTTTAAATAGACCTATTTTAAGAATTTCAAGGAATAAAAAACAGGAAAAGAAATCTGTAATGACCAATAAAGATAGAAACCTCACTAAGAAAAATTATTTCAAAAACTCTTTTAAACATTTTTGCTAATGAACTAATGACACAAAACACTATATAAGAGTAATAATGTCAGAAAAATAAATTCTGTCCTAGTGTTGTCAGCTGTTAGCTTCTGCAATTATCTTGAATTAAAATCATCTGACTGAATGATCCAATCACCTAGACACCTGTTATAGTTAGTGGAGAGAAGCAAACAATTTGGGAGCATTGACTGATGTCATTTCATCCTAAAGTAAGTGCCCAAAATCACTGCTGTGAAGTTAACCCTAAACGTTAAGTAGCTCATATGTAAACATGAACCCTATAGAGATTTAAAGGTAGATGAGGTCAGTTTATTCAACCTTGTATTTATTTGAGTGTTCTAAGTATTTCTATCCTCAGTATTTCTCTGATAAGGCTGTATGTTCAATATGTAGAATAAAAGTAATTACTCATCATGCTTTTAATTTAGAAATGTGTAAGGAATAGAAATAAATGGAGATGAATGTTTTCAGTAATAGCAAGCTGAAGTCTTGATACATATTCCAGTACCTTAACAAAAACATGAGTGATGATCCTAGCATTTCAGTTATTCTTTAACAGTAATGTGAAGTAATATATGTGCTTTTATATCAGTTGACCACTTAATGACAATGTGTTGGTCATTTTCTCCTTTGAAATAGGTAAAGGAGTTAATTCTTAGGATGTTTTTAAGAGCAAGCCCTCTAACCAGTGACTATTTTGACCTATTTTTTAGTTAAAAAAAAGAAAGCATTAAAATTAATTTTTATGCTGAAAAGTGGCTCTTTTATCTTTGCTGCATGCGCACATTGTCTGCAGCCACCTGTGTTTGTCTCATGTCTAACTTACTTTAAAAAATTGACATTTTTCTAAAGAGTAGCCCAGAAAATTCAAGTCTGAATGACAGGCTTAAGTTCTTTCTTTCTTATGCATCATCACCAATTACATATGACTCAGACAAAATTGTTCAATAAGGTTTATGTGTTTGTCTCATTCTCTGAGGAACTTGCACGTCTCTAAAGGTTTCCTCACAGATTTAATTTGTTTACTTTTTCTGAATGGGTGAGTTTTAGCTCATTATTGAACTCTAGGTGTGACTGGGAAGCTTTATTGAAATTTCCTTCTGAATTGCACCTTACTGGAAGATTGCTCCAAAGAATATGGATTTTTATCTGTGAACTGCAGTGGCAGCACCATCCTGTCCAAGCTCATTCTCTGTAACACCTTAAGGCACTTAACACCTGAAGTCTAGCTGGGTTTTCTTTATGTGTGAGGGGTGCTGGGGACCAGGATACCTTGGTTACTCTGCTGGTCTCAGTTTTATACGTTTGAATCCACTGCTTCCCTTCTTTTTGTCTCCAGGGTGAAGAGGAAGATTTTAGCTTTCAATGACAGCAACAACCATAATGATTTAAAAAAAAAAAGGGGGAGGGGGCATACAAACACAATTCCAAGTATAAATTTTAAAAGAGAGATCAACAAGTCTTTGAATATGTAATTTCAAAGACCTATAGATTTTCAATAAATGCCCTAGAGTAATACTTATTTCACAGCAGGATATGGTCAACTGACTGGAATTTATAAAAAGACTATGAGCTCTCAATCCGTTCTTTTTTTTCCCCAGCTGTTCCACCTTTGGGAGCAGTGGAGTAGTCTGGAAAAGACTGCAGCGGATGAATCCAGAGACTCCTTTAGAGACATAGCAATGAGCAAAATATATCAGCGTTTCTCTACTGGCAATAAGCAGTAGGTGATCTTTCTCAAAACTCTGTTACACAGTACTAAAAAGACATCCAAAAGCTCAGCGTGCCCATGGGGCTTGGGAGTCAGATACTTCTCTCAGCTAGTTCGCATATGTAAGTTAAGGACTGTATTCTGGATGTTAGCTTTGTTGGTATAGTACAGTTTCATAAAAGAGAAGTATATAAAACTAGATCCATTACCATGGAAATAGTGAAAGGTCATTTCCATGGAAACCATGGGAAGCTCTCATGCTATAATTTTGAGGAAGCCTTTCTTTGAAGCTGTAATGCTTTTATACAATGAGCCTTGTTTTAAATTAAATTAAATTAATATATGTAAAGTGATAGACATTTTGAAAATTCTAACTTGGTACAGCCATTTTCTGGAAAAAGAATGAATATCAAAGCCAGATGTGTTACTCATTTTGACTATGGGGAAGCTGTTTGGTATCTTTTTGTGCCTCATGCTGTAAATAGCTGAGATTTTTTACTGAGAACAGTAATCTTTTAGGATTCAGGACTATTGTTTCTGTTTTCCATGGTTTCCTTTCCTGTCTAAGTCTGATGTTAGAACTTCAGCCTCAGGAGAATGGTTTCTACTAGATATGCATATATTTGTAATTTGAGAGCTCATCCAGGCACAGGGATATGAAAATTTCAAGGATCTACCTTTTTGAAGAAATTCTATTAAATTAGTACAAAGAACAGGGTTCTGTAGAAATGCGTGTGAAATCTCATGCAAGCTACTATATCCTCATTTTTTGTTCCTTAACATCCATCACAACAATCTTTTCAGATTTCTTCTTTAGACAGTCCTGTATGTAGTTCTTTTTAGACTTTTTAATAACATTTCATAGGAACTACATAGACAACCAGTCTATAGATGTTGCAAAAAAAAATTATCTGAATAAATAATTTTCCAGAGTGATTTTTTTTCACATTGAGAGAGAATGTACTGTTTCTTTAATGCAAGAATGGGAAGGTAGATTGAAAAAGAACACTAAGGTATTTAAAGATGTTTTTTGTGATATTGGAACACACACATAAACCCACATCATTGTGAATTTCAAAGCAAATATGAAGTTGACTTGCAATGTCTTTGAAGGTTTGCTAAACTAGCTTTAAAAAGTAAATCAGCTTCAGGATCCTTGAGCACTGGAGGGCAAGAATCCTTACTTAAAATAATTTACATAAAATCATAATGAAGGTTGGAGCCAGACTACTTTCTTTTTCTCTTATCTCATCAGAACCAGTGAAGCAAAAGTCAGGGCATCTACTTTTACATACCTGCTTTAGATTTGAAACAGCAGTAAGCTTTCAGACATCCTGCTCCCTAGGGTTACCTATGAAGTCAATGGGAAGAGTTACTGATATCTAAGGTTAGGCAGATTCTGCACTACAAGTCTTGCCCACAGAACTATTTAGGAGTCTATGCCCCATTAAATCACTGGAATGCCGTCACTTAAGTGTCTTTGGAATGCAGTCACTTAAATGTCTTCCCCAGTCTGACTATGCAGTTTTTTGATTACAGAGGAAGCCCAGTGCTGCAGCCTGGCAGGGCCACCTGAATCACCCTTTATTTTAGGCATAACTAGCTGTAGGGCTGTGGCTGCACTTTTTGAAATGAGGGTCTGGATACTGTCCATACCTTCTTCCTGCCTGAATTTCAAAATGCTTCCCAAACATTAAAACTTTTACCTTTCTATGTTTGAGTGAGCTGAGGATCAAAATGTGTTAAAGCCAGCATTTCTAAGTTTCCACTAATTCAATAGTTTATCAGTACTCACTTTGAAAAAGCTTGGGCCTGGCTTCAGTCTCAGAGTCTGGGAGTCTAGGACACGGAGTTCTTGCTGAAAATAGTATCTGCTTGCATCTGCATTAACTGAAAATCAATTAAAGTTGTTTATCAGAAGATTTTTACAAGTGGGAAAGAAGTGATGTACTGATCTGAATCATGGGTCACTCTGAATAAGGTTTTCCTAATTTGACATCCTGACTTTCAAGGTGTGGGTAAACTGAAAGAGAAAAATGAAAACATTGTGAGTGTTCTCACATTATTCGTCATGTCAAGGGGACAGCCTTGGTTAGAGTCAGCATAGACTTTATCACAAAATCTAGTGCATCCATGCACTTCAGACCTTTGAATTGGAGATTTTTCAATCATCAAATACTCTAAATGCATAGAAGACTTTATTTTTTTTGTCATTGTATGCACATACGTAATTCCACCTGGGAAAGCAATTATCTGAACTCATTTAATATTTAGTTTGTATTAACTGAGCTCAGTGGGTATCGCATTTTTTGGCCTGTCCCAGTTTGGCCAGATGAAGAGGTACGGATTCATTAAAGAATGTTGCTCAGTATTGGAAGGTTCTTTTGTTTTTTGTTTTTTTTTCTTCTTCTTCACTTCTACTTTCCATTGCTGAACAAAATACAGACCTGGATAGCAGAAGATTCTTTTGACGTGAGACCACCATGATTGGTCTGCCAAGTGACATTTAGTTTGGGATCTTTCTAAAAGGTCTATTCACATCCCATGCTTTTTCACTTGTCTCTTAGTTTCATATATGATACTGAACTTCCCTTAATTTTTTATATTTTTTCAGGTGTCAATACAATCCTATGGCTTTAATCAGAAGGTGTCCTGCTTTACAGATTTTCAGAAACTCAAACCAAAATATTTAAAATTTAATTTAACAGCAAATAAAAATCAGTCCAACTTTTCTGTTCCATATCTTTTTTCTTAAGTTTTGCTTCTTCAGTCTTCCCCACTGGGAATTTATGTTAAAAGTTATAATTTTTTTGGCAGGAAAGTTCTATACTACATTCAAGAGAAACTATACCTCTGCTTTTTAATTTATTTATTTTATTTAACCATATACTGTTACCAAGAAACTGTAGTTATCTCACATGTTTTCTTTACATTTGGCCAAGTCCAAAGCAAAGTCAGGGAAAGACTTGGAGAAGTTTCAATGGCTTTGGAAGAAACTAATTTTGTTTGTATGTAGCTGCAAATATCAGAGAGCTGATTCATGTCAATCCTAAGCAAATACTGAGAAGGAGGAGCTATGAAGAGACACACGTGAGCATTTGTATAGGGGTCCCTTTATGTTTCCCCATTGACTCAGTTTTTAAATATGTAGATTAATTTTTTTTCTCTAAATTTTTCCTATTTCTAAATCACATTTTGGCCACTTTTAAACTTCGCCATTTTCTCCCTCCCTTTTTTTCACCTAGGTTTTTAGAAGACTAAATTTAATGCAGTGAACCAGCAGCTAGCAACAGGCAGTTGGACCAAGCCACCCCTAACTTTTACTATTTGTAAAAGTAGTACTTTAAGCAGCATTCTTCCATACTTTCTAGCCACTAAAATAAGGAATGAAACAGGACCAGACCCATTTGGTCTAATCTTAAGGGCGTGATCCAGATCTTCTGCAGATTTTCTCAGTGACAATACTGGTACCATGATGTACTTTGTACTTTTGGTATTTGGAAGTACTTGATCTGTTCACTTCATTATTAATTTTTAAAGGATATGATTAATAAATGCATAAAAACTGGTCTGCATTCCTAAACTAATAATTTTCTTCAAAGGATGTAGGATATGTCATTTGATATCATTACAACTGATAGTGTTTAATTGACTTTTTGAGATTAAAAGAAAAAATGTAATTTTAAATTATTACAATGAATCAAGTTATAATTTGGTAGTTTGAGCTCAAGAAAAAGAATCAGAACAGTATATCTTTGTATATTTTCTGCTTTTGATGATTTGGAAGTTGGAAATTGGAAAATGTAAGTTTGATATCTTTAGAGGATATTTATCTGCTGAAAGGTCAAGCAAAAGGTTATCCTGAGATGACATTTTTGAGTATTACTTGAAAAGAGGGATGATAAAGTTTGTAGAAAAAGATGCAAGGAGCAAAGAAGCTTTACTAAAAAGGCAACAAAAGTGAAATTAGAGGTAATTTTAAATTTTCTGGAGAATATATGCTAAAATGTCAGAATAATAATACTCATTTTAATTATTATTTGTCAGTAAATGGATGAAATACGCAACCACCCATTATCTGATTTAGTGTTTTGATTACAGACAATGTTTATATAAACAATAACTTCAAGAGTAACTCTCACAGCCAGATCCCATGTACCTTGCTCTCTGCATTTGCAGAACATTTTACGGCATTGACGCCAATTCTACAGACAATCTCTTTTAGCATATTAGAGAAAGTTGAATATGTGTTTCAAGATCAAGTCCCCAATTGAGAACTCAGGAAACCAGAGACAGGATTTTCAGTGTGTCAGAAGGTAAACAAAACTGTAGGAAGATATAGCTGGCAGAGAATTTTAAACTAAAAGCTGCAGTCTATATTGTCTTGTATTAATGTGACAAAAAGTGCTGTAGTTGAATCGGAAATCAGAAAATATTTGGCTTGAAACAGAAAAGTTTATAAAAATTTTGGAGTTGAAGGCATAATGAAAACCAGAAAAGAAGTGATGGTCATGCCAAGAAAAAATCTAGCCTCACTCTAATGTAATACAATTTACCAATTTATCAGTTTTCATAATATTTTTTACAATTGTAATGATAGATATACATGGGGTGCATCTCTTTATTAACAGGTGTGATAATTGGTATGCTATTCACAAAAAGCCAAAGAATCTCAACTACCTCCAACTCAAAATGTGACACTGGTCACCTTAGGGCTATACTGGGTACAGGAGAAGGGCAGAAGCCGGAGCAATCAACAGTAAAGAGGAATCAGTTCGTCCTGGGCTTGTGAAAGGCCCTTGGTCAATGACACAAATTTAAGCTGCCTCATAAGTGCTGGGTAGGGGCTGAGGTTGAGAAGAAGGGATTGGGAACTTGTTTCTTGTCACCTCCCATATCCTCCCAGGGCACAGGGAAGGATTAAAGCCAAGGTAATGGTTGATTAGTTACTGACACTAGGCAAACCAACATTTATCTTTACCCAATTCTTCTCTGACATACTGTACTGCCCAAAGGCTTGATTCAAGTATAAACATATATGCAAACTAAAAATCTGCCAGCATTTCAAAGTTACCCATTGGTGGATGGTCAGTGTGAAGTTGTTGCTTGTTTTTCTACAACATTAACCACACTGTCAGTGCTAAAGCAAGTGATATTAGTATGACAATATAACCAATAATAATGCAAGATATAAGGTTCGCTTCTCCCATCAGTGAAAAATCTGCTGAGTTAATAAACTGTGCCGAGGTATATTTGGCTTTTTTTTGTCCTTTCAAAATTATGTATAAATATGCAATGAGTTGTTAACAGGGTTCTGAGGATAAAATTCTGCCAAAGATGCTTTCAGATCCCTTATGAGTCACTACCATTGCTGTGCATGAACTATGTAGCTAAGTATTACTTTTATTTAAGGTTGGATATAGCTCAATTCTTCCTTTAATATTTGATAAACAGAATAAAAATCACTCAGAAGTTTGTTTTTTGAGGTGTCCCCTAATTGTAGTCTTTTTATTTATTTTTTTCACTTTGAGTCTTTTGGAAAGTCTTTTTTTTCTTTACATTCCTGTAAGAAGCCATTTATTGACAAGGTTTTACAGTTATGACATAACTGGCAAAGTACCTAAACATGTAGGAAATTAGTAATTCCTATCTGACTTGTTTCATTATATATCCTTATGCATAACCTTGTATAGAACATGCTTATAAAATCTGTAGGTTGTATGTGTATGTATATAATTTAAGTAAGATAATATTTCAGATAATATTTAAGTGAGATAATATATAAATATTTATTGATATTTAATTTAATATTTATATAATTTAAGTAAGGTAATTTGGTGTGGCTTATGTTTCCCCTGGTCAGGTAAGTAATTTGCCTAAATTGTTTTTTCAGAAAAGCGTTGCATAGGGCTTTTTTTACCTGCTTCTATGAAATTCTAGCTCATGTCAATGACCTTACAGGTTTTGTTTGTAGGCATCATTTCATCTTCTAAATACTGAAGACTTGAAACCCCTTTATGCTGTTGTTTTTATTTTAGAGATGAAGCAACAACTATCATGTTCCTATTGATAATAATATTTTGTGTATAATTGTTGTGGGAGCTGGCATTCTGGTGTAACACATCTCTCTAGATCATCCAAATAGCATTCAGAAGCCTTCCAGAGTGTGTTGGATCCATGTCCAATCCAAATTACACAATGCAATCAGATAATTATTACTAACTGTACTGGAATCACTAACTTTGTGGAGTGTTGAGCTGATAAATGTACAAAGATCTAACATATCTTTGTAAATAAGCATTAGAATTACTGTGTTGGGCATATTTTACATCCTTCTTGATACTTGTTTTCATTTTCATCACTCCAATTTGTACACAAATATTTTAGAGGTATAAGATTACTGGTAATACGATCAGAATAAGTTACTCTGAAAAGCCTGTAAATTCCTGTACTTCCTCTCAATGACTTTCCTGTCAGTGCTGGTAGGAAGTCAAAGATGGCTTTTCTAATTGCCAGCTCTGTAAATACAACATCTGAAAATCTGTGTTTCTGACTTTCACATTTAGCTACAAGTAAAAATTCTATAGTTCTGATTTAGATAAATCACTTTGCTGATGATGCATAAGATAAAACAGAAATTCAGTTAACTTAAATAAGGAATGATTCTGATTGAGGTAAAAAACTTGGTATTTATTGTTGAAGGAGACTTGTATGACTCTTAGAATGTCTAGGCAGATAGGTCCTTGTGAGGGGGGAGGACAAGATTTGGCCCAGCAATGACCTTCCTGGGTTTATTTTTATATACTCAATGTAAGATACCTTACCTTAACTCTGCTGAAAGAAGAAGATCCGCTCTAATTTCAACAGGCTCGGAATGCTGGGCTGATCAAAGATTACAAAGCACTCACTTCTCAGTTCTTGTAAGTACATCTATGGGAGTTTCTAAGGTTCTGCATATACTGTATGTGCCATGATAATACCCTGCAGAGACAAGACACTTTGAGCTGTTCCTCCAACCTACTTACTCTGACTGTGCAGATGTGAGGTCTAGTTACCACCTGGTCTTGCCTTTTTCGACTTCAGAAACATATTCATTGTATTTTCAACTTAATATATTTTGATTTCATTATTCTGTGAGAAAATACATTTTCAAATCTAAATTGGCTAATAATGTACAAAGTTTTTTTGGTGCCCTTAAGGAGAGGAATTGTGAATTGAGTGTACAAGGAAGTTATGAAAGGCAAAAAGTCCTTATAGGTGAACTTTTATGCTTCAAAAATGGTTTGATGGAATCAAATACTTTTTTGAAATAAAGCTCAAATATGCATTTGATACAACAGTTTATAATGGCTAGCGTCCATGGGTGTCTTGAGACATCCCATTTCCCATTTTTTGGCAGTTTCTAACAACTAATGCTGTGTAAGTCAAATCCATCAGAGGACACCTTTCTGCAAATTTCTATGCTGTGTTATTGCAGAGCTCCCTGAGGGTTCTGGAAAGACACGAGGAGAGATGTTTATTACGGGCTTCATTTATTGAAGAAAACAGCTCTCGCATTTAGTGGGAGGATCACAGAGACGCAGTGAAACTCGGAGAAATCCCTCAGCCCTAGATTTGAAGTCTCCCAAGCTTGCTTGTTCTTTTATTCGTCTGTCATTGTGCACAGTACAGCATGACCAGTGTTTGCCTCCTGAGCCGCAGCTGCCGGCGGGGGATAAGTGAGAGGCCCAGTGCAGCAGAGGGGAGGGGAGGATGTTTACACAGACCCAACCTGCTTGAAGTTTATGCAGGAGGAACTGCTATTAGAGATGTAAAAAAAAAATGTTAAAAAGAGAGGATTTCTTGTCATATAATGGTGAATTTTTTTAACCTCTGCCTCGCTGTCTTTCTGCCTTGCAGAGTGAGTGGTTCTTCACCTCTTTCCAGGTCCACTGGATTTTTTTATCTGAAGCTGAGATGATCAGCTGGCTGGTCCTGGGGAATCTGGTGAAGTGTTAAAACAGGCCAGGTCTGTGGCCTGGTGGGTGGCTGGTGAGCTCTCTCCTCAGCATGGACAGCTGGGGCTCATTGCTGCTTGGTTGCAGTCACTCTCCCTTTCAGTAGTGTCACCTCAGAGGTGTTTCTCTGTCAGTGTTGGGGCTGCTCTGAAAATGCAAAAAAAGAAAAGTTCCTTAGCCGTTCTGGAGCTCCCCTTCCTTCATCCCTCGTGGTTGCTACAGATTTTGCAGGAATCGCCAGCATTTCAGTTTCTTGGGAGTGGCACACCGTTTTATGGACATCCCATGAGTCTGGGTGATAGACACTGTTTCAGTTTTCAGAAAGGTATAATTCAGTTTTCCTTACTCACTCAGCAACTTCTGTGGGCTCCTGGATACCCAGCTGCATAAATACACAGCAATCCCTTTGCTCCCCACCAATACCCTGATTACTGTCATGGGTGTGCAAGGAACAGGGAAAACCCTGTATGTGATCTCGTGGATACTTTGGCTGCAGCTTGGCCTTTTGCTTCTTTGGATTACCAGAATATTGTGGGTATAATATATTGGGGTATTTTCTCTCATATGTTAATTTATATAAGTATGTGAAATTCAACTAGGAGACTGGATCAGTGCATAGATAAGAACAATGTTCAGGTTGGGGATCATCTCAACTAAGCCTCATTGTCTACAACTGAAATATTACACCTGAGCTCTGTATATAGTTGTAAAGAAAAGGAGAATGGAGTGTCACAAGCCATTTGGCATTTTCAACAGCATGAGATGAGCTACAGTTTCTAATTTTGTTCCACTGACTAAGCATACTAACGCTATGGCAGACTAATGTTTCTTGCAGGATCAGATTATTTGGATTTGATATATTTGACCAGAAGAGCTTGTTCAGTGGATCACATGTATGTCATAGCACTATCCCCCAGGGCATGTTAATTGTTTTTACATAAAAAAGTTTTAAGGTTGTTTGTTTTTTTTTCAAGGTGTCTGTAATCTAGAGCAGCTATGTTATATGGATATGTTTTCCTTTATAGCACGCATGATGTTTAAACCTATGCTACAACAAAAGTGTTTTTATAACCAAGCACAAGCTTTTCTTCAAATTGAATCACTTTTTTTCTCTCTGTTTCTTTTCAAGCATATTTACCTCTTTCATACCTGATTTTATATTTTATTTGCTTGTAGTTTCTTCTTCTGTTTTATCTGCCAGTCTAATCTGTCTAACCTATTTTAGGCATTTGTTGCAGGCTTATCTCTTCAGTATCTAGGCATTAAATGCTTCAATGCATTTCTGAAGGCTTTCATTTTACTTAAATGCCTTTGAACACAGTTAGGAAGTGTTATTAATTAGAATTAGCGACCCAGTACAACTTCAGGTACTAATTATACATTGCCCTTCCATAAATTCTTTATGCCTTTCCTACAAACAGAACATTTTAGGTAACTCAATAATTTGGAGATGGAGAAAACCATTTTATGTGCTTTTGTCAATCTTTGCTGCATACATATTAAATATGACATAGTTAGATTATGCTTTTTTGTAGACTAGAGCCATAAATCTTGAAAATATAGTTCTGTTTTGCCAATTATTGTTATTAAATTCATAGGGAGTTTAATGAAGACAGTGAGCTTTAAAAGTAGTCACCCAATGACAGTTTAATTCTAACATTTTGTTTCCTTTCATGTTTAGTATGGTTTAAAGGGTTTATTTGTTTGTTAGTTTTTATCTCTACTACCTCATAGCAGTACCTTGCCTAGAATATTTTAAACATTTCCTTTTTTCAAAACAGTAGGACTGTACTTACACAATTTATGTAATTTTCAAGCTGAAAACTCAATAATAGGGTGGTTTATATAGTGTCCAGGCTTTTATGTGTGAATGACAAATTGTTTAATGCATCTGCTATTGTAGCAGCATTCCTAGCACAAAGCCAAGTGAACAAGAATTAAAATACTTCAAACATCTGAGAAAGTATCTTACTGTTTATTGAAAACTAGGATATCACTGGGAACTAACAGAAGCTCTCCTTACTTCACTGGAAAGCAAAAGTTCCTTTGCACAGCTGCCATGGTTAAAGCTGCAGATTTTGTGTGTGCCTTTTGCCACTCTGAGGCTGTGTGAGATGCAGGTGGTGTAAGGCTGTGAGGCAGGGCTGCCTTGCCCACCACAATCTTACTACTCCAGCTACATCTATATGTACATTCTATCCCCAGAGGTTCAGTGTCTGGATTGTTACTAGTGATCCGCCAGATGTAAACACACTTTGCTGACCTTCTCTCAAGGTAAGGCATGGATAATGTTTTCTCCTGGTAGTGGTTTGGATACAAAAAGAGAAGTAAAATATGAGAGACTTCAGTTACAGAGATAAATGCTTTCCTTGGCACTTCTTTTTTTAATTTGATTGAAGTACTTGCAGGACACTTCAAAAGGTCGTGTGCACTTAAGAAAATAAACTCACATAGTGCTATAAACTTAGTGGGGAAAAACACAATATATTCTAAATGTGAGCTGCTTTAAGTCTGATTCCATACTAATGGGTTTGAAGAATAACTCCTCTGTCTTTTGTGCTGTAAATTTCAAACTGCATTTTTTAACTTTGAAATTGTTACGATGGGAATGAAAATTGGTTGTTATATGTAGTAAATGTGTAGCTATTTATGAGATGAGGTTAAGACAGATTTGTTTAACTCAATAATCTTTTATTTGCACCATATTAATCTTTACAGCAGAACTCTATTTCTGCATGGTGCATTTCTTTCCTGGTATGAGTACTCAGTATTGTTCCCTCCAAATAATTTTGTGAAAACATGAGTCTCCTTGCTACATTTGGAAAACATTCCATTTATTATGATTCATTTTTACGACCTTTTTCTTTCAAATAGGCCTTATTCTTCATGTACCTCATAAAGTCAGAAAAATGTGGGTATATTCTGTGATTAAAATTGTAGCTAGTATAGTTTAGCCTCTTGACACAAGTTTAAAATGAACAACGTTTTCAATTTTTTTTTATCCCATAACTTAAGGTGCTGAAAAAAGAAAAAGTAGATGTGCGTGAATCAACATTACTGTAAGGGATATCCCCAGTGTTTAAACTGAAGCAATAAAATCCTTCCTAACAGTGGCACTTAATGCTCTTGAAAATCATAGGATATTCCTCCCACTGTTTTTACTACAAAGAGTTCAAGGAAGGAGCTTGCAAGACATTTAAACCATGCATAAATTTTGGCTAGAAATTCAGCGCTAGTATTTGTCAAGAATGGACCCACAGTGTTTTCAGAAGCCAGATCAAATGATAGTAACTTGTAAAACCACATTTAAAATTGCATCCTTATAATATCTGAAATTAATTTATAAATCTCAAAGGAAAGTGATGGTGCACTTGATGAAGACAACTCCAGAACAACATGCCAGTTCTAAAGATGACTGTCTCAAGAAAGGTTTATGTCAGCAGGCTGATTTCTATACCTGAAAATAAAACTATCATAGCCAGGTAGCACAGTGATTTATGAAATATAATGGGAACTGAATGTTAGATCTCAGAAATCTCTGCATAACTTCTGCACATCTACAGCTATCCCTGAAGTCATGATGCTGAATCCTAAAGAGCTAGGAAAGAAAGCAAGCTTTTGTCAGAAGTAGAGCCTTTGCTATTCTTCAGGAAGGAAGCTTCTGTTTAGCTCAGTGCAGTGAGTTGCAGCTCAGCAGAACTTTTTGTACTTTGTTTTTGGCTGACATTGGACTGCAGCTGTGATACTGATACCTTTTCAATGGATCTTTGAGGAAAAAAATGAAAGGTTGAGACAGGGCAAATATTTTTATGAGGTTTGTGGAGAAGTAGGATCTCAGGAGCAAAAAGAGTGATGATCATAAATTCACACAGTAATCTGACATTCACAGTTCACCTCAAATCTGAACTTTAAACTAAAGGACATACCGGTCACAGTTAGTACATGTAGTGTCATGACTACAGCATCTCTCTTCTTTCCTCATTATTTCCAGTACAGCATAGCATGTACACAGCAATCTAAGTGAATCATAGCTCCTTAGAGAGTCAGATTCCTGTGAAATAGCCACTCTTCTCTTAAATTGTATTAGAATGAGTTCTTCTGCCAGTAGATCACCTACTCTACACAGTCATTTATACACAAAAAATTATATGAAGGAGTGATCTGGAAGTCTGAGCTGGGTATCTGCCGCAGTACAACCCACTCTGGGTGCTTCCAGTTGTGTCATGTGACAGTGGAGTATCCGTTGCTTCTCCTGATGCTCAGAATACATGGTAATGCCCAAAGAAAAGCTATTTGTGTTGATGTGTACATGTAATGTATTTTTTTATCTATATGTACACTTCTGATAAAGTTAAACTTTGTAGCTACACTTTAATAATGAATGGAAGTTAGCTATGTGAAAAGAAAATATCATCACATTATATAAACCGTAAACTTAAAAATACCTGACACATTTTCATAAGAATACAGTGGTATATATATTTTAAACATGTGAAAACTTTTCTCTACTGAAAAGTGATATTTGCTCATGACAGGAATGCCATAGAGTTTGGGACAAATGAGTTCTCTGGGGGTGAAAATTATCTGTGTAATTGGTACGAAAGTTTTCTTTCTTTAAACTGATTGCTTTATTTGTTCAGTTTAGTAGAGAAAGCCTTTATTGTGTAATATGCATATAAGTTGCTTTTTCTGCCCATTTTTATTCCACAAAAATTTCTTGTGTTGGGGTTTTTTTTGTGTTTGTTTTCTTTTGGTTGTTTGGGGATTTTGGTTGGTTGGTTGGTTGGTTGGTTTGTTGTTTTGATTTTATTTTTTGTTGTTGTTTTGGTTTTTTTTAATTTTTCTTGTGAGAAAAGACTTCTTCTGAAGAAAAAAAAAAAAGAGGAGTAATTCTCCATTTAATCTTTTCCATCATAGTAGAGCAGTTTCTCTTGAGTTGAACTTTGGTTGAGGTTGAAAAAGTAAACCTTCCTTCATTTAAGAAAGCCATTTCAATTTCTCAAATGTATAATGTAAAAAATTGTTTTATAGCTCAATCTACATCCATCTAAGCATTTCAGGGTTGCTTTCCTTCAAGCATGGGTGAAAGTCCTTATATTTTAATGGCAAGTATGTTAGAAATCTATGTGTTCAATGTCCTGTGCATTGTCCAGAGCATGTGACTTGCACAAGTATTTTTCCTGCTCTCTTCAGAGATACCTCAGTGAGGATGACAGGTCTAAGCATCCCATCCAAAACACAAGTTGTTAGCCTCTCAATTCTGACTACTTTGCTCCTGGGCATCGCAGTCTTTGTAAACAGATGTTTGCAGATTTCAAGCTGAACATGACTGAAAAATTCCCTTTCTTCTCTGTGTAATAAATACTGAAGATTCCTAGTAAGAGAATGTTTTCTCTCTCTGATTACTTATGAAAAAGGGAACTTTCATCCTCTTTGTTCTTTGGCATGGAGTGGTTGTTGTTCTGTTTTGCTTTTTTTTTTCTTTCTTTAAAAATTGTTTAAAATACAGGGGTTTGGGTTTGATGACAAGAAGAATATATTACATTTTCAAGGGAGTCTCACTGGAATGCTGCAACTTGCTGAAGTCAATCAGTTTAAAAAGTTTAGCCAGTTATCTGTTTATCTTGTACATATAGAAGAAATAGCTCAGAGCATCATTCCTACTGTCACACCTGCATCCAGCCCACCATCCACATAACTCTTTAGCATGAAGAATTTAATGGCCTAAGCTCTTGGGTGAAGTGCAGTAGCTATTCAACTCCTGCTGTCTCTTTCAGACATTCTCCAGATAATGTAGTATCTTTTAGTTGACATCATCCTGAAAGTGTGCCTTGGATGGATTTTTATTTTTAAGGCAATAGTTTCCTGTACAGTTTGCTCAATCCTGGATCCAGTTCAGTAGGGAGGAAGGTAATTAATCATTCTTTAGACTGAGTTCATAAGATGGCCCGGGTTGGCTCCTGTGAACTCAAAAATGCTGCAGTGTCTGCAAATACTAGCACTTGGAAGTGATGGCCTTGCAGTGAGCTCATGCCTAGTAAATTACGATTTCTAGAGCAGTCCAAAGCACACTCATTTTCCAGTCCTCTCCCCAAAAGCCTAAGCCTCCAAAACCAATTCTGAAACAATAGCTGCATTTCCTAAACAGAGAACCCAGTGGCATCAGTGCTATTGCAGCTCAGTGGATGAGCGGTTGCATCTACTGTTCTGGATTGTCAACTGTGAGATATCCCTTTTCTACAAGGGAAAGACTGCCCTATGAAATGCCCAGGTTCTCTCTGTCCCCATTCAACCTAGAAAGGAGGGAGCATGACAAAGATGACTTAAAATCTGACAAGATCTGTCACCCTCACTGGTTGATAAAGACTAGAGAATACATGCTGCTATGTGACTAATGGTGGCTTTGAAAGATCTAAAAAATCCTTCTTCACAGATTTTCCTGCTATAAACAGGAATTAGAAATGGCTGCTCACAGTGCTTTACCTTGTATGGCAGCAAAACCATCACGTGTTTTGTTTCCCAACTATTTTGGCGTGTATTAAATGTGAAACTGGCTCAGAAACAGCTTGTAAAAGAGAGAAAAGTGAGGCTTAGCTCCAGTAAGTGCCTGAATGCTTTCTCATTAACTTGGCATGAGTATGATGGTATTTCAACTTCACATTGACATGAACATTTCAATGACTGGACAGTAAGCTCTCTGATAAAGCTGTTGTTTGACTGGGAAACAAGGCTCTAGCACAGGGGAGCCTCTTTATAGCAATTAAAGTAAAAATTAACCTTTCAGAAGTTTATGTTTGAGGGACCAAAACAAGGAGTGAAAGCAAGGATTAATTTCCCAGCAATAATCTAAGCTCTTTGCTTTTCAAATTACAATAGAACTCAAACAGGATTTTATGAGAGGTATTTAGATGCATGTGAAAACATAAATATTTTAATTTTCCTAGATATGTTCTGCTTCCAGATATGAACATAAAGGTCTTAACATGTGAAAACAAAGCTTTCCTAAACTTTGGAAAATTCAAAGCAAAATAAAGAAAAAAACCCACACAGAAAATGTTATTTTTGACAACATGACAAATATGATATGTTTTTTTAGGAACAGCCTTTGACAAGAGCTGGCTACCTTATTATACTTGGTATCTTTTGGCATGCAGTTTGAATATAGTACTCTTGCTAAGTACTCTGCATAAAACATAGTTTTGATAGGACTTAGAATGTCTGTTCTGTGTTTCTCTGTATATTTCTTAGTTTTGCATTAGTTGTCATTGTATTTTTTTTCCAAAATGTGCATGCAACTCTTTTCATCTGTCTCTGCTTATTCCTGTTCTTTGTTTCCTTCCTTTTGGTTATAAGCATTTTATATCAGCCTTCTGAATCTGTTTCACTATACTAGACCAGTGCCAAAAAGTGATATCATCTGGAAGTTAAGTAGAGGCATTATGTATTGAAACGATTCTTAAATCATATACTCCATGTTAAGAATATTCTGGGGGAATAAAATTTCTGTCATGGCTTGTAACTAATGTGCAAAAGAGTTGCACTGTCAGACAGTGATATCCACAGTAGGAGTCCATCATACTTAGTTTATCAGTTTGTAGTCCTTCCAGTTATATTTTTTCATTTGAACATTTATTATCAGTTGCTGTACATTCATCCAGTTATTTAGGTTTCAGTAATCTTATCTCTGAATGTATGATCTTAAACCATTTATTAATCTGAAGATTAATCTGCTTTTAAAGAGTACTTTTTCTCCTGATTAGCATCAAGAAAGCCTTATTCCTTGCTGCTTTAGATGAATGGAATTTCTTTCATTTTGTATGTGATGGCAAACTAGGACTTCTGCCAGTTCCCTTGATTCTATTAGAGAAATTCCAGACAGCTAGAAAGTAGTAGCTCCTTAATGCATGTTTAGTATTGTAAGTCTCCTATTGATGGTGCATTAATAGCTGTCATCAGAAGTATTGTATAAAAAGGTTGGTCAGCATTGCTACGCCTAATGGCAGTCTCCTTGTGAACAGGCTACAGAGAGAGGTGAAAAAGGATAGATGATTTTTTAGACCCTTGTCCTTTATAAAGAGGAAAAGAGGGGTGAAACTGTCATTTTAAATAATCACTTTCTACTTTAGGAGATAGTTTGTTGGTTATTCTCTCTTCTTGTAATGCCAAAGTTGATTTTTGTGTACTGGAGACAATAAATGTAATGCGGGAGCCTGATACATATTCATAATTTTGCTCTAAGGCTAAAGTGCTTTCCTTGTAAATTCATCTAGCTACAGATATTGTGAGCACCAAAAGCAATTACTTCGCCCCATCAGTTTGCTCTAAAAGAGAATACCATTAAAATCCTTGTTCTATATTTATTGTTCTAACAGGGAACAAGAAGAACATTCTGCTGAGACACTAGTGCAAGAACCAAAATTAGGATGCTTTTATTCAATTATATTTGACAAAACTGGATACCTTTTTTTTCCAATGTGTAATGTAGTAAATTTATGTACCTATCAAAAAAAATTCATAAGCTCTCCAGTGTTAAATTGTACTAAAGTGGGAAGGCTAGGCAAATTTAAACAAAGAACATCATGCTTTCCATTTGCAAAGAAAGACATGAGAGCCAGGAAAGAATGCTAATTTTTCAAGTTGTTGTTTCTATTCTCTGGTTTTTTACTATATAACACCTGAAACAATAATCCATTGACTGGGTTCTATACAGAGTTCAAAAATATGTATCCTGGCCTCAACAATTATATATAACATAGAATTAAATTCTGAATAAAAGCAAAGGGACAGTAGAACACAAAAAACCAACCAAAGAAACAAAAGGTTGCTTTGTGGTAAAGGACACCTCTAAGTGAAAATTAAAAAAAAAAAAGAATGGATTAGCTTTCTAAGTGGATAGTTAGGAGACATTTCACCAAGCTTCATACACATTTGTTTGAAAGTGAATAGAAGACTGAAGCTGGAATCACAAGCTTATCAGATAGAGGTAAAACTCTCAGTATGAAAGAAAAATGATGGAAAGGAGGAAGGTGAGCAGTGGATTTTCTTGAACATTAAAAAAAAATTCTCTGGCAAAGTAAATAATATAGAGGAGACAGTCTTCAAAAGGAGCATAAAGCAAGGAGTATGAAGAAAACATCATACCAAGTCAATTACCCTTTGCATAAGCAATTTGTATGACTGCTAGTATGTCAAAGTGGCAGTTGATGAAACAAGGGAGGAGTGTGTGAAATGGGGAAAGCTATATGATAACTTTTTCTGTGTACTTTGGGAGATGTGGTATACCGATGCTTGCCTGAAACTATCTTAATTCATGGTGCTATCTGCACTAATAACATAGTGGTCACAGATTCACTTTGCAGTCAATGAACAGAGGCAACTCCAAAGCACCATCAGGCAAAACTGGGCAAGCAAAATAAATGAGATGAATCTTTTTTTTTTTTTTTTCAGGTATTCCTGGGCCTTTTGTGATTCCAGGCAGTTTAGGGACTACCCCAACTTGTAACATAAACATCTTGTCATAACATTATGCAGGATGGATCTTATCAGTAGTTGGATGGAGACTGTAGATTTTATTGCAGCACTGCCAAAAGGCTACCCACTATGTTAAAATCTTCTTGTGCGAGTGTTGTAAGATGCAACCCTTTATACAGTCATGTATCTTTCTGTGCATGCATGATATATCTCACTTGGAGAGATCTGAAGCAGGAACCTTGTGGACCAGAGGCAGAAGCTTTATGAGGAGAACCACAAAGAGCTTTTGAAATGTTTTTAAGTCGACTTAATTGTGTCCCAAGATGTTCACAGACTCTGTTTCTTCTCTATTTAATGGTTTAAATTTCAGGAACTGTTTTTCTGTTTGTTAATGTAGGTAATGTGAACTGCTGCAAAACAAATTGCGTTAAATGCATTTGTGTACCATATCAGAAGAAAAATCTAATTAAAATTAACTATTTAAAATGGAAAAAGATAGAGAAAGAAAATTATTTTAAAAATGAATTTAACTAATTTTTTAAAATGAGTACTGCCAGTTTAGAACTGCTCTAGACAGATTTATTATCTAAAGTTGTATTTTTTAAAAAAACAAAATGCTTTAAACAGTCTGAGAGTGTCTATGAATGAGTAGTTGCAGCTGAAGAAGAATTTAATGCATGTGGAAAGAAAGGATCTCCAAGGATAAATCCCTATTTTTACACAGACTTTCAGATTTAATTATTTCCTGCCTCAAGTCAAAAAATATTTGCTGAGGTAAAATGGAATTTTCATATATAATTTTCTTATTGTTTTTAAAATTAACCTCAGGAGAAATTAGTTTCCTATGCAGCATTGGATTTAGGTGTTCACTTACTGCTGTGCAAGAATGGGGCTGTGTCACCTGGATCTGTCTCACAAGGAAGGACTCTCCAAAGGCTGAACTGCACGATGGTGTGGAACGCATGTGCCATCTTGAGGACATCAGAAATGTGGTTAGAAGCTGTTGTTGCCCTTCTCACTTCATGACCTCAGCATGGTAGTTTGAATTTAGCTAACATTGCTGTCTTCTGTGAAACATGAAGTTGTTGTCCTTTCCTCTGAGCTGGCAAACATGCTGGATTAAGTGACTTGGCCAAGATGACCTAAGAATTGTGTAGCTGTTATAGAAAATGAACACATGCCTCCTTTAAGCCTATTCAGTTTCTTATCAAATAAGATCATTAAAAAACCACCTCCCTCCCAAGTCCCCACTCTCTCATTTTATTTGTTTTCATTAGGACAGGTGTCTCACTAGTGTGCGTAGAGAAAAGATTTGAACTCTGCTAAAGTTGGGGTTATAAGTCACATAATTCCTAGAACCCAGAAGCAATATTATAATTTTATGAAATTGGTTAATTTAGGAGGAAAGTTTCTACTTGGTAAGACATCTGTGAAAAAAAGTCTTGCCTAACTACCAAGGTAAAAGACGAGCATGAAGTACAGGGCCACCACACTGGAAACCCTTACAGTTAATAGGGTGGGGAGCAGACATCTTCATCTTTTTGTCATGGTGGTTCTTGCTATTTAAAGTTCTCAGCTGTTGTATGTCAGTTTTAAAAACATGATTTCAAATCCTGATTTGGCTTCTCTGTTTCTATGAAAGCTTCCCTCCTGACACATTACCATATCAGTATGCTCTCTGCCTGCACACCCGTTACAACATCTCCTTCACATGGTAGGATGCACTGTAAATGTTCTGTTCCTTCATCTATCCATGTACACAAGGGCTTTTGTTCCTCCAAATGCTTTTTGGTTTTTAAGCAAATTCTTGTCAGTGTGAGCAGGGTCTGCCTGTGTCTACGTGGGAATAAGATTTTATTCTGGATGTCCATTTGAAATAGATAATTCAAAGTTTGGCTTCTCTTTATTAGCAGTACTGTCCATCTATTAGTATTCCAAACATATTTTGGACATTAGCCTCTGTTACTTTAGTTACATCTGTACTAATGAAAATTCCTGTAAAAGTTTCATGCCAAAAACTATCACTAATAAATTTAAGATAGGGAAGCTTTCAGTTAAGTGTTTTTAATAAATTCAATAATACAAGAAATTGAAAGTAATTAGGTCTTCTTTGTAAAGATACTGTAGTGCAAGTAGGATAGTTACAATGAGGTATTGCAGCCATTGTCAAAAGCCCTTTAAAATAAGATTTGATCATTTCATTGCTGTAGCATTTTCAGCTGGCAAATGGCAACTTTGTTTTATGAGTGCTATTTAATATCCAAATTGCAGTGGAACTTAAAGGAGACAAGTAATAGTTGTGATGATTTAATATCAGAAGTATTTGGATAAACATAGATGATAGTTGTAATAGATTTGAATTGTCACCTGAGATTACATAACCTGATTTATCATTTCACTGAAGAATTGCAGATAACTGTTTACTACATATTTTCATATGTGATCTTGTAATTGTTTCTTTTACAAAATTACCCTCCTCTGTAGTGCAGAAAAAAAGAGTTTTATTTCGTCCTAAGGACATGTAAAATTTATGGAAAATAGTTATTTTCTCTGTAGAAGAACTGATATTATTTGCTCATTCACTTTGATTCAGGGCTGGGCAGTTATGATCTTCATGTATTTATTTATATTTAATACATCTTGTTTCTCCTTCATGTTCTAGAGTTGCTAGAGTAACTTGCAGTTAATTCAGTTTCCATTTGCCAAAGTTAATAAAACTGCTCTAAAAAATTGCTTTTTTGTCAACCTATTCTAATGATGATGGTGACCAGGCAGGTCATGTCTCCACTGCCGGAATCAAAGGGACACATCAAGGGATTCTGGTAGGAAAGTCTACTTTGTGCATAAGTGTTTTTGCATAAGTATTTTTGCATAGATTTCCCAACCAACTTTTCCAAACTTTACTATTAAAATTCAGTGGCTTGTTTACATTCTGTTTCCATATTCATGAGCCAGACAGCTATTTTCTCTGCTCAAAGGAGCAGTCTACTTGACACAGGAGGTCCTTTTTTCTGAATGCACCATCACAGAGAGCACCACAGACAAATGAACGCATAGTCTGCTTTCCATCCTTCTACGCAGAGTGGTGCAAAGGCAAGGTTGCACCTTCTCTTCCTAATTCACCCAGGCCTGTAGCCTTTTTGTCAAGGGCACTGAAGTACATCCAAATTTATTTTCTGATGCAGACTCCTGCTGACTGAAATCTAGGTCGAACCTTGTGACCTTACTTCACGTGCATTCTTTCTGCTCCTTAGCAGCAGTAGTGTTTGATGCTGCATTGTGAGCTTTTATATCAGCTACTGAGAGGCACATGGCAGCACTGAACAGTTTTGGCTGTGACTGAAACTGTTGTTGCAAACCTTTCTTACGCAAGAGCTAGAGTTAATGCACTGCCTATTTTAAAATCATATTCCTTCAGGAGTGCAGAGTTATTTCAGTAGTGTTCCAGGAGTCTCTCCTAGAAGAGGAAAATAGCTTTCTCAGGTTACAGCAGAGGTCTTGCTTCTGGCACTGCACAGTAGTGAGTGTCCAAGGAATGGTTTGATGGCAGAGAGATCACAGAGGTGACCTTCCGAGGCAGGGGGTTATTTATTTCTTGCTGTTCCGTTCACAGCAGTTAGTTAGCAGTTAGTACAGGTAGGAATCAGATCTCCTTCATTTGATAGCAGGGGCAGAGAGAGTTAACGTGAAGTAAAGGGAAGTAGAACAGGAATCAAGCTGGAGAAATATAGCTCGAGTATCAGAGAAACTACTTAGTGGTAAGATGTATTACAGAATCAGGCAGCTTCCCAAGGAGAGATGATGGATTTGTGTTGCTTGTGGCATTTAAAAGTGAGCTGTGCACAGCACATGAAATATGTTGAGGGATCTCACCATCTCTAGCAGAATGGGAGATTAGATGAACATCTCTAGATACAAATGTGTTGCTACCTAGAAAAAGATTTAAATAATTTCCAGAATAGCTTAAACACAACAGAAACAAAATCATTAACTTTTCTTTAAAATTTGTTTGTCTTGAAGAAATTAACTTCCTTCTGTGAACTATAGTATATAGATATATGTATATCTTAAATTTTGACACTCGTTCAGTGTTATAAAGTTCATATAATAATCTATATTCAATTACATGCTGCAAGATATGTCCTTACATATATATGCATTTTTAGAGAATTTGATGACTGAAAATATCTTGTATGATCTTATTTTACAAAACTAAATTACTATGTACTTTATTTTAGTTAATGCCAAGCACTATCTTTGACCAACTCTAGCTTCATGGGAGTAGTATACTGTTCAGTTTAAGCAAGCGTTTCATAACCTGAGCTTTCATTTTAACTGCTTGAATAGATTTGCTTTGTGTCTTTTAATGAATACGTTGTCCAGAATGTCATACACCCTCTAGTGATTTAAATTCTCTATAGTCTGAAGCGTTTACTTTCAAAAATATTTAATATGCAGCTGCCTGCTAACATACAAAGCAAATCTGCATGTGAAGCTATGAAGTAGAAATAAGGCACTTACTTAAAAACTTCAAGGCATCACACAGTTTTGCCATTGAAGCCTGTTTAAAGATTTAGGCACTTTGGTAACTTAATTCTTAAATGAGGGAAGAAATAGATATAGGTATTCAGACTACAATGAAGTCAGAGAGTGCAGTGCCAGGTGTTTCAGCTGTAGAAAGGCTTGAAGCATGGAAGGAGCAATGTAGCAGCAAAGCAGACCTGCTGAATAATTCATCACCGTCTTACACACTTTTGCTGCTGTACTATTATTTAGGAAAGCATATTATATTGTTATTGATTACAGCACTTGCTGACACGTTTCATTTGCTGGAAGGTGCGTGTGCATGCTTGGTGTTTCCGGCACTTGCACCATCACCAGAGAACTTATATATGAGCTTGATTAAAATTTAAGAGGCTGGATGTTACACACACATGCACACACATCCTCAGCATTTATCCCTAACACTCCCAGTCTGGGCAGGGTGAGCTCGCTTCACATGTCAGAGGAACAACCTTCCCACAGCTAGCATTTTCAAAGTGATGAGAAACATTTCTTAAGGGAGTACAAGCAGCTTTGCCTTTACTATAACACTGCTGGGAAAATGACTCTTTTGTTATCCCACCATGCCATCCCACACTGCCACAGGAGCACATCCCAAAGGACCTAGGAGCATCCTCAGCCACAAGAGCAGGCTCTGCTGTGCTGTGATCATGGGCAGCTCTATTTACACAAGCCAAACCCCAGGGGTGCCCTTTACTTAGGCTGTTGCAGTTGCTGGTACAAATAAACTTTTGCCTTTAGTTGGCTGAAGGCCAGAGGAACTTGATGGCTGTTGCACTTAATAGTACATCTTATTTGAACAGTGAAATGAAATCGTGTTCCTAACATGCTTGAAAGCAAATATTTGTATGTGCATGTGCATACATGTCTGTAAAATTAAGAGAGGTAAGAAAGAATGGAATATCTACATGGACTATAGATGAAAGTGTACACATATATAAATATATGCCATTATTTGTGCTTTCAGATTTATAGTGGAGCATTGTGAGATGTTTTCTAGGCTTCTGATGATTTTTGGACTTATGAAACAGTGAGGAATATTTTCCTTAGTTAAGGAGAGGGAGGGAAGGCAAGAAATAAACCACAAATAATTTTTCTGATTTATTTATTTAAAAAAACCTGGTATAGATAGAAAAGGTACTGTGACAAAATCTAGATTGTCTAGAAACAGTATTGCGAAGATCCCAAGTGGCTGTGGTGAGCTTACTCTCAAATGCTGAGCTTGTAAGGGATTCTGTGACAAAGTCTGAACAGCACTGAAGGTTGACAGGAAAGAAACTGCTTGTATCCTGGAGGAAACCCTTATCCTTACTTATCTTTGCATATCCAAATCCATAACTAGCAAAAAAAAAAAAAAAAAAGAGACTATAAACAGAATCCAAGAGACCCTGAACATTTTATTACAAGAATAATCAGGTATCTTTTCCCTAACTGAAAATCAACGTGGTGGAAATGAAATTTACTTTATACCAGAATTAATCCATGGGAAGATAGTAATCTGTTGAAGCAAATGGCTGCTCTTCCAATGGTTTCAAAAGAGTAAGGGCTCACTCATAAGGGCCAGTTTTCTCAGGTGGCAAACAGTGATTATATTCATAAATATCTGCTTCTGCTCAGATTTTGGAAAAGCCAGTTCACACTTAGCAGATCCAGAGGGTCAGTAGATTATACAGTCCCCCAACCCATCAGTCATACATGCACAGCATATCACTGTTGGAGGTACACATGCTGATTTGGCAAAGCTTGAATTAAAAATTTGACTCTCTAAATACTAAATGAGGATTTCTCAGTAGAATATTCAGTAATGCAACTAGCAAGTGTTACTTGCAGGTTTTTAATTGTTTTTTTCCTCTCTCTTCTTTGCCCAGAGAAGAATTGGATGGACATTTAATATTTGGGTTTGTGAATTTTTTTTTTTTTTACTCTTTAAAGCTACTGAGGTAGCAAGACCAAAGCAAAGAAGTATGTTTTGAAAAGAAGATTTCAGATAGATTCCTTGTGATTTGTGTTTTCAGTGGCTCTGTATATCTGAATAGAAAATTCTGACTATAATTTTTAAAAAAATATTTCTTCAAAATATTTGGCCTTTACTGTGGTAAAAATGAGTGAATGCTGCAGCTTTAGAAATAGGTGCTTCGATACTTTGATGCTTATACATGAGACATCTCTTACTTCCACTGTTTAGTTATTCTGATTTACCAAAAAGAAATCCATACAAAGATTTAATCCTTGTTTTGATTCTTGGCAGCTAGCTAAACCAAAAAGCAATAAATCTCTGAAACTTATCAAGAATGTTGAAAGCTACAACTTGATCATTATTTATTGTCTAGAGATTTTTGTATATCTGATTAATTTTCAAGATAAGTACCAAAGAAGAGGAATGCAATGTATCCTTTACAAAATGCTCGGCAGAACTCACAATAATATGGTTGTGATTAGTGCAGAGCAATGCTTGCAGCAGTTTTTTAGTGCCAGTGATTATACTTCAGATCCACTATAAAAGCAAGCTGTTCCTGATGTGCTCCTCAAAAGTAGGACAAAATGTTCTCTATTAGTCTGTTGCTACTTAACATCTTTCTCTACGTCACATCTTGATTTTTCTCTCATGCCATCTGCAGAAAAAACATGTCTCTCAACCTTCTAGTTCCTGAGATGGCAATATTTAGAGCTGTAAGAGGAATTAGGCCATGTTAGAAGAGAGTCTTGTCATGGTGGTATTGCAGAGGCTTTTAAAAATATACAAAGAACAAAGGTGCCAGCTTTTTTTTTTTCATCTCCAGTAAAAGTAATTGTATCATTGTTCACATATTAAGTCAAATATAAAATTCATGTATAAAATTAAAATATAAATTGTATTGTGTTATTTTAATCTGTTTTTTGCTACCAAAATATATGAACATTTACATCTTTAATTTTTACCATGATTATTAAGATTTAGAGCAACATGAAAACAGGATGCACTTTGGGGCCAGCTGAATGCATATTTCCTTTCTCAAGAAATTAAAATCTTTTATAAAAATTTACATGTAAATATGTACTCATTGTAAAACACAGTCATGTATGTTTATATATGTTGTAATACACAAAGAGGGCTCCCACTAGGTAGGGAGCATTGTGGACTATTCTGACAGTCTGCATATCTCTCTGTGCCAGTACAACCTCTGCAGCAGAATGCTGATGGTCTGAGGCTGGACCCAGGTGTCCTGCTGGACTGACGCTGTGGTGCTGACCATTCCACCAGCCCTTGCTAGTTCCAAGGACTGCGTTGTGCATTTTCAGCTGCTTTTATAGGAGGTGAAGAAAGAGCAGTAGTGTGTTTCTTTTGCACAGCAACGCTGAGATCTCTTAGGACTGTTGATGAGTGGGAGCAGTGCAGGAAGAACTGCAGTAATACCTCTACATTCATTGAACTTTTCAGATAGAGGAGCACTTGTGACCTAGTGACACAGTGAATGGTGTCATTTTTTTATACGTTGCTTCCTGACATTGTAATATTGTCTGTGCCCTAAAAACTAATGCTACTAAGCTACACTGAGCAACTTGGCTCAAGAAGCTCGAGGTATTACTCTACCTGTGAGAAACACAGCTGGTTTGGAAAAGATTAGTGGCCTTAGTGGGGCTCAAAACTGTGCTCTGCAATGCAGTGACAAACTTGAAGCTTCACAGTGAATTATAACTGTCACGATTGCAAGGAAGCACCTATGAACAAAGAGGCAAAGCAGATAGGAAACGGAGCGTCTTTGCTGAGTTCACAGAGGACAAAAAATAATGGGAGATGTAACTAAGGATCTTATGACAGGCTGAGACATTATATGATGTGAAGTTTTGTTGAAGCCAATGAAAACTGGTGGATTTGAACATTAAAGGAGCATCTCACTCACCACATGTCCATGTGTCATGTGGCAAATCCCTGAGACTTAGAGCATGTAGAGTGTTCTCCTTTGGCTCTTTTTTCCCTATTTCAAACATACTCCCTGTCTCTCCCATGTGGCTTCAGTTTTATTTTTTGCTTTTCAGTAACCTTCTTCTTTTGCTTATCAATGGATATTGGATTATCAGCTACTCAACTACTATCCAAATTTTGCTCCAAGTACGGGGCTTTTTTGTTTTTGTTTTTGTTTTTTCCATGATTCGCACTGGCTTTTTATCCTGGTAGGTTTTATCAATGCTGGTTTTTTTCAGCTGTCACTGGCATCACGATTTACTTTTTTCCTATTCTATTTTACTTTGCATTCTATATTACATTCAGTAGTGAGAAAGATTGGAAGGTATTTTATGCCAAAACTTAAAGAGTTGGAAACAAAAGAGTTTTACAGAAGTGGATATAACTATTTATTGTTGAAAAAACCCCTACAACAACTATGTAATCTTTTAAATTTAATTGAAATAGCTTAAATTTTGTAAGTCTAAATATCACAAGGTTGTGAAAGAGCTTAGTCTAAAGTAGACTGATGCCAACAGAGGGACCACAAGTGACTTATAGTCAATTGGTATTAGAGCTGATTGGAATCCGTGACACTTCAGAGAAAAAGATGCCCCTCTTTATGGGATTAAACAGCTTTAATTTATATTTACACGGTGAATATAGCTTCTGTTGCCATAGCGTATGATTGCCTTTCATATTCTGCGATGTACTATGTCATGTACTCTACTATATTAAGTAGCACAATTTTAAAGATTTTTCTGTTTTCCATCTTACAGTTAAGAACTGAGACATGCACTGCTTCTGTGGCTTGCTCAGTTTAACATGTAGAAGTCTGTTTCAGAGCAAGGACTTGAATTTCAATCTTGTGAGTCAGTGCCTTAGCACTCAAATAATTGCTACTCTCTGCCATCTCTCTAGTAATCAAAGACCAAAACTGAAGAAGGGTAAAATGACTATGGTATATCAAACTTTGTGTTGAACAAGAAACAGAAGGAAAGAATTAACCTAAAAAACCCACATCCTCTAAAATGTTCGTATACTATTGAAACTGGGCCAGTTGGGCACCCAGGGATTCAAGATTCATGGATTTAGGACAGCAAACACGAAGGTGCTTGGTTGTATATCCCCGTGGCTGAAAAACTCACTGGGGAGACGAGTTTTAGAGATCTGCTCATTGCACGGTTCATGCATTTTATATTAGAAAGTTGTCAGGTGAAGAAAAAGAAAGTAATAATGGAAATTAAATCACCCCCTCCTCCCCCTGAAATATGCTTAAGTTAAATTTTAGGCATAAGTGGAAGGTTTTTTCTGCATTATTCTTGTGGAAAGTATCTAAGACTGCTTAAATTAGAGGCTGTGGGCATGCTCAGCATCAATAACTATAACATGATGTGCTATGCACTCATGCACTCGCACCACAGATAATCAATGTCTACATTTTTAATCATTTATGCAAATATTTTATTTTGCATTTATTGTAAAGAATACTATTTGTGCTTGCTGTACATAAATGAGGTACAATTATGTGTATTTAAATGACAACTGTCTGCAGCTTGTGATGTTACTGTGCCCCTAAGCATGATGAGTAATGGGTGCAAAGAGAAAATATGGTCAGCAATAATACTGTCTCTTTAATTAATGTCACATCAATACAAGTAGACTTGGGCATGTGTCTTCATGGACATGTGTTTTCGTGGTTATGATTCTCAGAGGACTGTAGAGTTATAGAGAAAAAATGTTACAGCTTTAAATTTCACTGATTTATGATAAAATAGATATGAAAATTGGGAGCCTTAACAAATGTGTACACCAACGTTATTTAAAAACTTGGCCTTGTTACAGAAAACAGAGTTTGAAGCTATGAGACAGTACTTAGGATAGCTTTTTGTGAAACAGAAACACTCGTCTTTTGAGACTAACGATCTGAAAAGTTTTGTGTCAGGAAGCTGCAACACAATCATATATAAACTTTAATGAGAAGACAGCCCTTTGTTGATTTTCTGATTAAAATATGTGTTAATGGGTTTGGGGATTTTTTTCCTCCTCTCCCCTCTGAATTGCAACAATGGTGGAATATTTCTGAAATAAAACTGGATTAGTTGATAGCTCCTTGCCTTCCTTTCTCTTCCCTTCTGCCACTGTCTTCTATATAGATGTGTATGTTTAAGGTGCTTTTTTCTACTTTATTGTGGTTACTACTTTAACAACTTTCAGCAAATATTCCTTTGCCAGTATTCTTGACAAGTTTTATTGCTTCAGCTGAACCTCCTCCTCCACTTAGGGGTAGAATAATGTCAGTCATCTCACTCTAAAAAATAAATAATGTAAATACCATTTCTTTCCTTGGTCTTCCTTTGGAAATACGCATTTCTCTGTTTTTACTGTGAAAAAAGCGCTGTATTTTGGAAGATTTTATAAAGAATATAGTATCATGGATTCTAAGATTTAGACAAGGGATAACATTATCTTGACTGAAATGACAAGGTTTTAAGCAATGACTTGAGTAGATGTGCCTCAGTTTACATGCATCTGTAATTTTAAAGATCCACACCAGTTGCACAAAATTGCTCAATGTCTGTTTTAAGACTAGTGAATAGAACCATACACTTATTTATTTTGGAAAAGATGGTTAAGATTAACAAGTCCAACCATTAACCTAACACTGCCAAATTCACCTCTAAACCACATCATTACTCTCCACATCTATATGTCTTTTAAATACTTCAAGGGATGGTGTTTCCACAATTTCCTTGGGCAGCTTGGTCCAAAGCTTGACAATCTTTACGGTGAAGAAATGTCTCCTAATACCAAATCTAAGCCCCCTGTGGAGCACATTGAGTCTGTTTCCTCTTGTCCTCTCACTTATCTATTGTTATCTGGGAGAGGAGACCAATTCTGACCTCACTACAACCTCCTTTAACGTAGTTGTAGAGAGCAGTAAAATAAAAATTAAAAACAAAACAAAACAAAATAAACAGAAGAAAGTCTGTCAACTCAGAGAAAAAGCAATATGTCATGGTTCATACCCATGCAGCTATCTGTTTCCAAAATTAATATAACCAGTCTTGCAGAGGGGTGCTGTCTCCATTCCTACCCTGAACTATGCCACAGTATTGTCTATGACAGCATTAGTTGCCTTAAGACTGACAAGGACTGTGCCACTGAACGTGCTGAATGTGTCCTACTCTGTTTAGCTTATGAGGCTGGATAAACCTTAGTTTTTTTGTGGTTCAATGACAGTATAAGAAGGAACACTGCATACTGAGAAATGAGTTATTTATATTATTGCAGTTTTCTACTGGCTACACTGAACCTCAGCAGTATCCTACTTCCATTCCCTAAATGGTTGATATTTTGGGATTATAAACCCAGAAAATGATAAATACCAGAAACTGTAAATCTGAGGGGGTGATGAACCCCTGGGATTAAGCATGGATGGATATCCAAAGTCAAGTGAGGCCAAGGCCCAAAATGGACACTTGGTTAGTAGGGTAAAACAAGCGTGACTAACTCTAGAATACCATATGTTTTTGAAAAGTCATTGTGCGAAAAAGTGGTCATATCTAAAGAATTTAATCCAATATATGTACTATGCACTGCCTCAAAACTCTGCATGTGTTGACAGGACTAATCACTGTTAAAAAAATGGAGCTTTTTTATTTAGCTACGTACATGCATGCGACCTGTGGGCATGAACTTGGCAGGGGTCTTCAATGAGTAAAAACAGTGAAGAGCAATCAGATCCTTATCTGTCTCCTGCATATTTTTTTTATTTAGTTTTGAAAGGGGAAAATATTCAATTTCAGATACTGAGATGCTTTCTGTAATCTAATTGTATGCTTTTGTGAACTGCTGTTTCTTTTTCATAGGTATCCCCAATTTCTCAGTTTTCCTATTTTATGTTATAAAAGACATCAGTATTAGCAACATGTGCTGCTGAATATTCCTATGTACTTGTGGCTGCTTCTAAAATATTAATGTCTAGTAAAAGTCTTATTAAAAAAGTGAGGGTTTTTTTTGTGCATAACTGCACATGCATCTTGATACAGAAACTCACCATATGTTTTTCTGCTTCCTTTCCTCCTTCCTTTCTTCCTGCCTTTTTTTCCTTTCTTACTTTAGACATAACTGCTTGCAGATTGCTATTGTCTTTTGCCATCCAGCAGGAACATCAATCATTTTGAAGCTGAAGATATTTTCAGAAAAATGCTCAGGTCTTTTCATATTGAAAAAAGATTAATTTAATGAGGAATTGAAAGCTTCTTTTACCTGTCCATGGAGTCTATGAATTTGACTGCCCTTACGTTGTCACTTTAAAATAAAAGCAAAAAAATGTGTAAGTAAAATATGTACACAAAAGACATTCCTTCGGGTTTGCTTTTTTACTGCTAGGGCAGCTTGAATGTCACACCATGGGCTCAGATACTGAGGATACGTAGCTGTGAGAAGTACGCCGTTAATTTTATCACCTCAGAGAGAACCAGGCCTGGAATACATTATTCCAATTTGGTACTGGAGCAGAGAAATCAGCTGGGGCTGGCCTCTGCATCTGCTTGGAGCACTCAGGACTTCATCTTTGAAGCTAGCTGAGGGACCATTATGTCATCCCAAAGGAAGCAGAGTGTATTTTTTCCATTTGTGTATTTTTTCTCACTTCTAAATGTGATAGAGTCAAATGAGGCAAGCTCAGGAGCTTTATAAGCTCTGTGACATGGTGTGGGTCTTAAGTTTACCTAAAATCATATTTACGTAAGCATGCTTGATTTGATTCGGCAAACATTTTGCATTCATATCCTGATTGAAAAGACAGAGTGTGTAACTGCTTCTGTAGTGATGATATGATACTCTGACTGTAATGTAAGACATCTACCTTAATCCTAATGTGTAGTTCCTAGAAATACCTCCATTATTGACAGGTACATGCCTTTCTTCTTTTTCAACTGAACTCTTCCTGAATTGTGATACTTTTCCAAACTAGCAAAAGTTCCTCAGAAAACTAGTTATGGAACTCTTAAGTTAAAACAGGAGCCTGTGTAACTAAGTAGTATGTTCCCCACTGCTGTTGTAAATTATTGCCTTCTTTGTTCTGTACACGTTGTGTTTCCAGACTAGAAATTACTGAGGGGAGAAACGAAAGCCATTTTTGTTGTTACTGTTTTTGTCTGGGGGAAAAAAAAAAAAAAGTAAAACAATGGGAAAAAAACCCACTATGATTCCAGATTTGAAAAGGCTGGCATTATGGTAGATTGAAATCTTTCCAATCATTTAATATGTGGAATAACACAAGGGTTAATAATAGTATTATTCTTATTGCATTGAAGCCAGTTCACACTCTCAGTGAGTTCTGTGTGAAAATGATCAGCTTTTATGCATACAAACAAGTACAACTTCTACAGTGCTTTTTTATTATTATTTTGAAAGAAAAAAGTTTACTTCTCTTATAAAACCAAAATTGAATTAATTCTCATGGTGTCTTTCTGAGACAGTAATGGCAGTAAGTCATAACTGTTACTGAACATCTATCTAAAAGCTAATGCCTGCCAGCACTTTAGTATTTCTAGGTTCATAAAGAAGCAAACACTACATGCTGCCCTCCTTGAGAAATTTGCATTGATTTTGAGGTAAGAAAGATGAAAGCCCAAGTACAATATCTTGTATTGTACATTCTGGTTATCACGGATAAATATTGACTTCTTTCATGGCAGGTACTAAAGATTATTTTCTCCATTTTACAAGTGGCAAAAATCAAAGCTGAGAGATTAGATGTCTTGTGTTCAGCCATGGCAAAGAACATGGAAGAACTAAGGCTCAGGGAGACCTTGATGGTCAACTCTGAAATGAATCTTGAAGAAATTTGGCAGTTATAGGAGGCAGCAGATGAGACAGGAGGCATATACTGACTGAAGGACCAGAGAAATGGACAAAGATGCTTAGTAGATTAAGTGAAGCATGGGCTAATAAGAAGCTAAGAAAAATTTCCAGGCATAGGTAATGTGGTATATGTTGTTTCTAAAGGAGGCATAGGGGAGCCCCTTTGAAGTAAGGACTTTATGGGTGTGGAGCCCCTGTCTGGAAATCCTAGTCTTCATGTTTGTTACTTGATGAGGTTTGACAAGGTCATATATTGTTTCACTGGCACAGTGGAATGTAAAATTGTGACGTGCAGGGCACCAAGTCTGGTATTCTGTGTTTAGGGAGGCTGAGATTGATTTAGGCAGGTTTCTCTAGGTGACGAGTAAGAGAAGGAGCTGAATGAGCAGGAAACTGGCCCTTTTAACCTTAGAACATGAAACCTTTTCCACTGATCAGCTTTGCCAGAAGGCCTTCCAATGAAAAAGAAAATTTCTTTAGGTATTAAATGCTGTAACCATCAGGATGCACAGCACAAAGAAGAGGATGTTATTAGCCTTTTGCCTAGAAGAGTTTTGCTGTCTAGAGTTTCTGCATAAGGGAAATGAGGAAGAAAACAGTTATAGATGAATGTTGCACAAGCTAAATTGCTATCTTATGTTTCAGATTTCTGCTTTTCTTTCATAAGAGTTCTAGTTTATAGTACAAATTTTCTATCATGGTAAAATAGGTGGTAAGGATTACTTATACAGAGCTAGAAAGAACATAGTGTGTTTATCTGGCATTCCTCCTGACATGTGTAGCATCTCTGTTACCTAGGAGAGAAAGGAATATATGTTAGGTATAGAAACTAGAAGGAAATGTCTATAATTGGTCCCTAACTGCGTGCAGAAAGAGATGTTTCAAACAAGAAAAATGATCTTGTTAGGCAATGGGTTTGCATCTTCATTAATAGAGAAAAGGAGAATAAAAAACCCAGAGAAATTACAATTATTTTGAAAAAAAAAAAAAAAGGTCTGAATGTACAGTCATCAGCCATAGAGAAATGTAATATGCATTTCTCAGATATATATATATATATATATACACACACACACAAACACACACACACACACACACATATGCACACACCCACATATACATACACCCATCTATGACTATTTATAAATTCTCAGTATATAACTGAGAGTTACTGGGCTGCTGAGGACTTATGTTGAAAAGATAGACTTGCATTTAAATGCTGATCTCAACTTTTCACTAGGGACCACTAAAAAGTCTTTCCGTAGAAATGGCTGGGATCAGCAAAACATGAAATCATTATAGCTGCAGACTTTCTAGACCTGCTTTATATTAAGCTTTTGAAAGGGACATTTGTTTAAGGATAAGATAGTTTTATCTTGCCTTGAATGCTTAATCTTACTCTATGGCAGAACCCCCATATTCTCACAGCAAGGTTACTGAACAAGGGCTGAGGCACATACCTGTCTACCTCCTCCAAACTGACACCCAAGAAGTCTTGTTGCAATCTGACTCTCAAAGGATGTGTACACCAGGAAACCTGGAAGTCTTTGTCTTGATTCCATCATTCTTTACAACATCACTTAGCAAAATTTGTGTGTCCTATGATGTAGCATAGATTTAACACAGGAGAGGTGGCAGCCAGCTGGGAATTTACCTAGGAGAATGCCCTAGAGGACAGACCAACTTCAATGCTATTACAACAAGCAAAGTTAAGATAACTCCACATTCATGGAATGTGTAGGACTTTTTCAGCCAGTCAGGTTCTTTTTTAATTCTGTCATAAATTTGCTCTTACAATGATATTGCCATTTCCCTGGAGCAGCAGAGTGAGGGGCTAGCATGAAATAACCTGCAGCACCAGGGTGACCTGCTATCAGCACCAGGGTGGCCTGCTATCAAATATCCAAGTGCATAGCTTCAGAGAGAAAGGAATGTTGGCTCTTAGATTCAACTGCAGAAAAAAAAAACAATAAGGTATCCCTGTTTACAGTAAATTTCTTTCTTTTTTTCACAATCTGAAGTGTCATGCAAGAACATAAAAAGATTCCATACCACTGTAATCCTCTGGAAATTTAGATAAAGAATTGTGGATTATCTGGCCTTTACCTGTGAGTTGACATATCCTTCAGGTGTGCTGAGTTCTTTGGGATGATTTCAGACATGGGTGGTTCCAATAATCTGCAACTTATAGAAGACAGAGATAGTGCTATGAAGAGAGTGTTGGTAAGGTGATTTGCATTAGGATTTGTAGAGGTAAAAAACATTCAGAAAGTCAATACTGTTTAGAAAAACTTTTTTTCCCCCCCAGCATATATTTTAGGAAGTAAAGAAGTTTTTTATCCTGACTTCTTGCTTCAACAACTTTCTCTTGCTTTCACCTGACAAGAGTTAATGCCTCATTCTTTTCTCACTTCTTTATGATTCTTGAAAAGGTAGTATATTCTGAGGCACCTTTTTATACATCCCTTTCCATCTTTTCACTCTACTTTTTGACTTAGGTATTAAGTTGTCTAAAATAGGGATTTTCTCTGTGTCACTTACCAAATTCACATATTTAAAACTTAAAAAAAAATGTGAAAACCGTAGTAATAACCATGACTTCATAAACAAGCTGATCCTTGTGCCAGTCTTCTGAAATGAGTGAATGGATGTCTTCTGAAGTAAAAGTCACGAATAAGAATGATAGATATACTAAAGGGATGCTATAAAAAGTGTTTGCATGCACATGGTAAGCACAGACCTCAAAAAAAGAATCAGTCATCTCATAAAAGCCATGCACAAGGGTTTTGATTTGTTCATATACAAAACAAGATTAGGAATTCAAGATTGAGAGGGTCAAAGCTGAACTTAAGTGCAGTTTTCCCTGTTTAATATACACATGTATTAAAAATAGCAGCATAGAAGTTGATTGTTTAAGCTCCTTAGTAATGCATGTCATGTATCTGAGCCTATAATTTGGCATCTGGGATATGGAAACTATTCTCACTAGAAGATTTGCTTATAATGCGATGATAAACGGCATAAGAAGCATCTTTTCCTAGAAATGAAGGGTGGTCAAGGAAACAATCTTTGAAATCCTTATTCTCTTCCCATTTTTTAGAATGAATCTATTGAAGTATTCATATACCTGATGAATGACGAACAGGAACATTGTGACAGAAAGTGCACTGCTCGGTAATCCAAATGCTTAGAGGTAGATCACATTTCCAAAGCTGCTGAATTTTAGCTATATGTAGATGGAATGTAGCCAAACAATGTCCACATAGTTTGTGCACTGGTGCATAATTAGCCAAGTACTTAAGCTTTCCTTTTTGTTTTTGATCTTTTACATGTGATAACTAATGTTCTGTACATGAAAATGAGACAAAATGCTCTGTACAATTCTTTCAGAGTATTTCCATTTATAGAGATGTCAAAGAGCTTTTTTGTTATAATTCTGAGGAACATGAATGTCTGAGCCTCTGAACTGATTAACATCTTGTGCATGCAAATCTAACACAAAAGAATCTATTTACAGCTTGACTTCACAGCAGATTGCTACCATATTAGCAAACACCTTAAAGTTGTTTGAAAAAGTGATGATTTGATGACTTGTTATTTCCTTTAGGCTGTGTATCTCTCACTTGTATATGGCTGTTTTTTTCTCTCTTTTAATGATACTCCCATCATCAGCACCACCATCCGAAAAAACAAAAAAAAGCATTTAAAAGCCGCTCCCCAAGTTGGTGGATAATATACACAAAAATAGCTTAAGGTGTGGCATGGAAACCTCCTCCTTCAATCTGTCTGTGGTTGTCTTCATGTTTTTACAGATGGCTGGAAGATAACCCACAGAATCTTAATGCAAATTAGAATTTCAATGAGAATATGACTGAGTATGAATAGAGTGTGCAACCAAATACATCAGAATAAATTAGTAGAGAAATCAGGTTTTAAAATATTTTAAAGACAAATTTCTGTTTTCTGTCTGATATATATGTATTATCATTTTAATATTGAATCAATTCAATTTCTGCTGTAGAGGTAAAAAATTACATTCTTTAATTAGCTCACAGACAATAATAAAAGGAAATCTGAATGAGCATTGAGATGGTTCTACAGTATCATGCCTAGGAGTAGTTATTTTGGGTCAAGGATATTGTGAAGGAGAGGGCAAGCAAGGACAAACAAGAAAACTTGCTCATTGCTCCTGTTGTGCCTGTTCTAAATTTGGCTGTTTTCAGGGAATTCAATCCTAGCAAGTCATAAAATAGCAGTGCTGAATGAACAAAAGGATGTCTGGGGAAAGAGTATCAGATTCTTAGTTGATGTGAGTTATCATGGCTGCACTGACATCAATTAGGCTATAAATTGCTATATACAGTATTCTAGAAAACACACACACATCACCTGTATATTAAATATACATATATCTATACATTAAGATATTTATATTAAATGAAGAGGAACACAGAATCTTGTATTTTTAATTGGCATGGAAATAAACCTATTCAAAAGTAAAAAAAATATATATATTTTTTATGTTAAATATAGCCTAAATAAAGAAATGTTAAGTGTTAAAAAATAATGTTATAACAGTAGAAATTTCAAAGTAGAAAACTCACACAGAAGAAAGATTAGTTTTAGGAGTCCACTGATAACTTTTAGTAGCCTTAATCTTGGAGATGGATTCTGTTGCATTAGATATTGTTGAAGCACTGTTAAGGCCACACCTTAAGTATTGTATCAAGTATAGACTTCCCAGTACAAGAGTGGCATGGACTTACAGTCTAGTGAAAGGCCAGTCAGATGCTTAGGGGACTTGAGCTTCCCTCCAGTGATGCAAAGTCAGACAGAGCTGGAACTGACAGCCTGAAGAAAAGAAGGCTTGTGGGAACCATAACAATGTCTAAAAATACCTAAAGGGAGGGTGCAAAGAAGAGGGATATGCTCTTTTCAGTGGTGTCTGGTGACAGAGCAGTAGGCAATGGGCACCACTGAAACACAGGAGCTTCCTCCTGAACATGGGGAAACACTTTATCTGTGTGACCATGACCAAGCACAGGTGTGGGTTGCCCGGGATGATTGTGAGTCTCCTTCCTTGAGATCTTCAAAAGCCATTAGGACATGGTCCAAGGCATCCAGCTCTAGGTGTCTCTGCTTGAGCATGGGGAGTTTTACTAAATGGCCTTCAGAAGTCCCTTCCAGCTTCAACCATTCTGTGCTTCTGTGAAACAGGGCTGCTAACGAGTAAATTTTTGAAGATTTGAAGCTTGCTTTATGGTGCTGGACTCTTGCCACAGTATGAAATAAGAGGGCTATTCTAGGCATCCATCTGAATTTATCTATTAGAAGACTTTAAAACTCTCAAGGAAAATAAATTATTGTCTTCTGCTAATGTGAGAATTAGTCTTACAGTTCATATGCAGTGGAGATCATACTTGGGTAAATAGAATGTAAAGGACATAGCTGTGCTAACATGGTAATGCCTTTTATGGTAGAAACAACAAAACTGATGAAAATGCTAAAATTAGAGATTTCACATGAATGAAAAACGTTACAAAACTGGGGAGATCCAGCATTCCTAAGAAGGATGGGAAATAGCCACACCTGAAACTGAAACTAGTGCTTGGATGTGAACCTCACCATTCCTCTTTATAAGTGGTCTATTTTCAGTAGATTATGACATTGAGATAATTCTATGCTAATAAAAAGATATATAAACAGTGTGTACACACCCATACACACACTACTGTTACTCATGAAGTATCTTAAAATACAAAACACGAAAGGTAGGATGCAAAGAGCAAAGGGAGAAAAGCTTGTGTGAGAGGCTGACATCACAGCTTTTTCAGGTAGCTCTTGAAGAGAGTGAATATGGAAGGGAAGAGCAGGTGTTCATCTGAAATAAGGTCACCAACGAATAGAATACCAGGCACAGTTTGCTAAAATTGGGTCTGACTCATTTTGGAACAGTATGAAATGTTTTTTTTTTTTAAAAAGGACCAGTTCTCAATAGGATTTTTTTCTCTGAAGAACTGGTTAGTCAGTTTGCTTTTACATCATGTGAAGGACTGAGTTACTGAGAAGTACTGTCATTAAGCCATTCACGTTTTCACTGTAAAACCTTTGCTCTTCCTGTTTTCATGACAGTAGTGAAGGTTTGCTAACATGATAAAACTATGCTCAAGTATTTTGTCTTTTCAGTTCTATTGTAGTCTGTTCTGCCACTCTTCAATCTATTGTATGCCTACAGAGCATTATAAATGTATCAGAATATAGTTTGCAGTTTATCTTTGTCAAAATATAATACAGCTGTGATTAGTACAATAAATACTGAAAGCACTGAAACCCAGTAAATAATACCAAATCTTCAAGAAAATTCCAAATTAAGACTTCCTAGTTTTTTACAAAATGTAACCCTGTGTTTATTTTCATAAACAAGCATCATGCTAAACAATTTTTAACATGAACAGACCTTAGTTATCAGAGATTTAACATGGAATGACAATGAAGGCTGCCTTTGAAAATATAATTTCTTCTCTGTGCCTGTGTAAAAAGTACGATAACTAATCAGTCAGACATTGTGTGTAACCTAGACATTGCATTAAGTCAATTAAGAGAGAAAAGACACTAGAGTATGGGAGGTAAAAGAGCTTGGACACCTTGTGGTACAGAGAAAATTGCTTAGGAGGGTTTGGGGGTTCCAACTAAGCAAACGGTTTCCTGGTCCTCCTTCTGAATTCATATCTGTTAAAGTCCTTTGCCCATCTCTCATTCTTAATCCTTGCTCTGAATAAAGTCCCTTAAGATGCTTAGATTAGTTTTCTCAATTTATTCAAATCTAGTTAAGCTCAAGTAGCTGTTTCTCATATTGATCTGGCCCATTATTTAGTTCTTGTACTCACAGTTTTAATTTTTGAGATTTCTCTTTTCTTTTAGAAAAATTGACTAATGCTTGGATAGCAGAACAAAATCTAAAGGAACATTTTGAAACAAGAGATAGTTTTTGTTGTTGTTGTTCTTTTTTGCTCCTGTTTAGCCATGTCAGATGACATGTTAAACAGCTATTTAAAATATATGCCTGATATCACCTTTATTAACATTATTTCTAGCTATTCAGTTTTTATTACTTGTTTCAAATTGGAGAAAGACCTCCTTTTTATGCCTTCAAAACAGGAACAGAAAAAATGAAGGGAATGCATGTTTCTGTATTATTCTGTAAATCTTAATTAAAATTAAAAAAAATAAAAGGCAACTTGCTGACTTTTCTGACATGTTATATTTTACAATTGAGACCATTTTTACATTTCAGTTTTACGTTGATTTACATTTCATAAGCAATTTTGATGGGTTTTAAAGCATGTAAATTAGCTACTAATACAGTTATGCTAAATCCATGAATGTTTTTGGTTTTGTTGCTGCATGTTTAGTTACTGATTAATTATAGAGGAGATCACCCAAAGTATGATGTCTTTTACATCTAATTAGAAAATGCAGCTGTATGGTTCACACTCAGATGAGATTAATATCTCTAGACTGTGCTACAGAATTTTCTTGCTAGCATTTTGATGAAATCTGTGGAGTTTATGTTAAAGTAATTCATAAAGTTGGTGATGAGATTATCGATGATACTCACATTTAAGATTAAATTGTCTTACAAAATACCAGGGATTGTTCTTAGTAAGAATGACAGTACATTTCTAGCTGTTTAAAGGCCTAAAATTTTCTGTCTTAATTAAAATTTTTAACATGTGATTATTAGTAAAATTCTTTAACAATTCCGTTATATGTGTCAACCAACAAATGGCAAAACAACGATTCATGACTTTTCTTTTAAAATTCAGATACGGGAAAAGTGGAATGATATAAATTTCACTCTATTTGTGTTTGTCTTTGAGAAGGTTGACTCAGTAGGTAACCTGGATTTTTCAAAAATTTTTTGTCTTTCATGGAATTCACTTGAGTATAAAAATAAAATAACTTCAACCAAGACTAAAATCCTAACCCATTGCAACAAATTATGAGGCTGCTTTGGCTTCAGAGGTGACCACTGATTTATCCTGATTGCCTACCCTAAAAAAATTCTGAGAACTATGAATATAAATGCTCCTAATTAATTTCCATTGTGATGACAGCTTAATTGGAAGTAATCTTGTTATTCTTATTATTTTCTTTACATACACATTTTGTACTTTGACATTTCCCTTGAATGTCTTTGTTTTTAGGAGTGCATCTTAATGGCTTGAGATATGTTCTGAACAATCTCAAGGAATTTTATTATCAACGTACTGTAAAACTTCAAGCATGGCTTACGGTCTTCAATTCTTCTGTTGATCTTTGTCTCGATATTTTTGTTAGTCGTATCCAGAGCCTGGATTCTCTGTTAAGTCTTTGGTTTCTATCAGGAGATATGGTCTATTTGTTAGAAAAAGTACTCAGCTGTATACCAAAAGCTGTGGTTATTATTTAGAACTAACAATGTTGAAAAAGCAGTGCTTGTTTTTTTCAGTACTTATTTTGGTTCTGTTCGAAGGCACTGGGCCAAAATCATGAACAATATGAAAAGCTATAATTCTATTGATATCAGTATATTCAGTCCTCTAGCTCTGAGCCTAGATTGGCCCATTGCCTATGCATTTTAACTTTCAGAGGATCTGATACCAGAGCAATGGACATAGAATGCATTTGCCTGTCAGTTGTTTTCAATTACTTGAGAGTCAGTATGGTATATTCCTCTATAGCTGTAATTATAGTTCTCAAGGGATAGTCAAGACACAGAGCTTTCATTTCATACAATGCTTATTGCCTCAGGGGGGAACAATAAACATGCAGATATTCTTAGACAGCCACTGGTACTCACAATAGCTGTTCCTAGATATATAGGATCATAATGCTGAGGAATTGTATGGTTTGTTGTACATTTTTTTATATAGTTGCCAGCAGCCTCAAAAGGCAAACTAGTCAAAAGACTGAATTCATTTAATAAACTTCATCTAAGCTAGTATCAATAGCCCATTGAAATGGTAAAGAGGGTTGCATAATAAGTTTACAAATATGCATACATTGCACAATTAATTTCAAAGTTATTCTTATCTACTTGGCATTTCTCTTTAAATAAACACTTCTAGATTGGTAAGTCTAAACTTCAGGTGAGAGATGAAGTCTACTGAGGGTTCCCTTCTCCTGGGTCAGAACTTGCCCACACACTGGGAAGAGCATAGGCACCAAAACGATGCTCTGGTACATTCCCACATTCTCCCTCAGGATCAGCCAAATTTGTGCATGATTGATTAGGAGCGAATGCTGGAACATCTTAGCAAAAAGAATCATGGGCTCTGTTCTCATCAAAGGCAGCTGAGAGCAGAAACAAAAGACTCTGCTATTAATGGAACCACTTTGTTATAGGATGCTCACATACAGGCAAGATGGGCCAGGATGCTCGGTCTTGGGTGCCAGTCCATCAGCTCACTGGCTACTGCAGATAAAATGAGGGTACCAAAATGAGCTGCCCTTTCCCTCTCACTCTGCATGTGAAAGTATGACCTGGCAACGGGAATCAGAGATAGCAATGGAAATGGTCTGTCATTTCTTGTCATAAACAACGGCTGCTTGGAAAGAATTGAAAAAGGTTCTAAAGTCGAGGTGAAAGTGCATTCCTATTAAAAATGTCATTTATTTAAATACCAGGATCACTGAAAGGGTATTTTATTCATTTGCTTGCTTTTTAAAAATTGAAGGAATATGTCTGAGAGTTTCACCTCAATGATCGCAGTACAAAAAAACAAGGAAGCAAGAGGTTGACGGTTAGTTGTTGGTTTTCCCATTACATTTTACATCAGAAAATTAAACTCTCTGTGATTTACCATTTGTGTTTATTGCTTCCATCCAGTTTTGGAAAATCTACTTTAAAAAAAAAATAGTATTAAATAGCATAATCCTGAATTCTGTCAGAATGTAAGTAAATTAACATAATTCATATTTGAATTGTTATGCCTTCTGGTTCTGAAGGTACCTCCAGTACTGTTGCTAAGCCATTCTTTCAGGCAGTATAATGGTTATCATTGCAATAGATTATTTATCCAGTACATTTTGTTTAAGAGCTTTGTTGTTTTAATAAAGATAATGATCTGAGGGGCTGATTACTTGTGTTGTCTTAGGTGGAGATTATTAAATGGATGACAACATTTTCAGAGTTGTGTTTGAATAGGTTTGGACACCTTTTACAGGAGCCTATATCTTTTCATTCACAGAATTCCCAGAGAAGCAGTGATCCTATTAACTTCAACGTCTTAAAAATACTTGAATGACTTAGTTTTCATATTTTACTGTGATCAGCCAAGCTTCTGTGTGACTGGATTGAAAGAAGAGTGAAAGGTCTCTTACATCCTTTCTTTGAAGGAGTACATCATCTTTGCATGTGACTTTATGTATATATCTTTGTGTCCAGGGCAGAAATGGCTTTAGGATGAATGCATGCTGGCAAAGTAAAGAGGGATTGTCTGGAGGCCCCACATGGCCTACATTTATAAAAATAATGACAAAAAATGAGGACAGATATGAAAAAAAGATTCAGGTGTTTTTAGAGACATACATTTGCTCCACTCACTCCTTCTGTAGTTGTCTATGAATGAAAAGGTGAAGGATTAGGTTTTGAATATTCACTATTGCAATTCTTTCACTGTAAACTTTCATCTGTGAGACATCCACTGTTCTTCCGCTCAGGCAAGAGAAGAAAGGGAAGGAGAATAAGTCAGAGGTCTGCTGTGAAAAACTAATGAACATAATACAGTTATTCTCCAAATCTAGATATGTAGTGCTGCATTAGACATCCCTGTTTCAAAAATGAGCCTTGAAACAGGAAAGGTTATTGTAGCCTACAGCTGAAAGACAAGGGAGATCAAATGAGGGACTATGAAAAGAAATATAAATTCCTGTCATCAAAATTCATCAGCCTTGTCTAAACCTAAAAGATATAAATATCTTAGTTCTGCCTATCAGAAACATAGTGAGTGGATTTAAGGTGAATTATCCTTAAGTTGTGACATACTTTTAACCACTGGGGACAGGTTTTTAGTTAATAAGAGCATGATAACTTTGCTTCCCAAGATCTCATCTGCACATGATGTAAGGGTAAGTCGCAAGAGGATACACGTCAGTGCTGTGGGACAGAAACTAGGGTTATTACACTAATTGTTTATGAATTGGTCAGAGTAACCAGATGAATATCTTATATATTTTAATGAGGACATTTAAAAATTGTTGGTTTTTTAAAATTATTTAAGATACAAATAATTAAATAAAGAAATAATTGAATAAATTCTGTCTTTCTCCCAATTTTACTGTCAGCCAGCACACATCTGCCTCTGAGGAGAAAAAAACCAAAAAAACTCCAAACAAACAACCAAAAAACCCCAAATAAAACAAACCAAAAACTGAGTGATTTTAAGGATTTGACTTCTGTTATGGGACTTAAACTATGTATGATTGATAATTTACCTGTGAGGTTCAGGAGCCTTATTGATCATACATAGTTTAAGTCCAATTTCAGAAGTTTCTTGGAATTACTTTTTAAAGTATTTATGAACTCCCATGGAACTAAAAGACATATAACTTTAACTAAATACATTCTTTATTTTTGAATACCAATTTAAAATACTTACTAAGAAAATGAAAAAAAAAGTTCCTTCTAGTACAACAGAATTTTTACATTTTGGTAGATATCAGTTTTGATTATGAAAGTTCTCAAATCTTTTAAATAATTTTGACATTTAAATTATATTTTGAAATTATATTTTGAACACATAATTTAGATAACACAAAGTAGTAGGCCAGTCCTTTGGCTTGTAGGGAATTTTGAGTTTGTTGCATTCATTTTCAGATCTCCTTCATGGATTACAGAATGTTTTGGAGCTGTAAAGCTGTCTTTTTCCCCCCACTTCTCTCCTCTCTAAACTGTGCTCTTGGGCCAGATTCAAGGAGCGTATATAACCAACTTGCTTCACTTTTGTAGAAATAAAATAAACTGCTGGAGCCTTTCTTCTCCCAAGTCAGTAGCTGTGTAATTACATGCTTTCTCCTCATAGTTATCTGGTTGCACATATTGCTTTACCAAGAAAATACCTGCTTTATATGCTTATCTTCTCAATATATTTTTGCTTTGTCTTCTTGAGTCTTAGACCATATATATTTTTTCTTCCTCAGAAACCATCCTCCAGAGAGAACTACTTTCTTTAAGAGTTGCTTTCCCCTTTCAAGGTGACCTACTGCAGACAGACTCAGCGACTTTAATTTCGCTTTACCTTCCTCCAGCAAAGCAGAGATCACAATTCAGTAGTCCGCTGGTGAGAAAAACAAACAGTGACAACCTGGAACACTCCAGACTGCTCAGAGAACATTCATAGTATAGAAATAACAAAGTTCTTATTTAGTTAGTTTACCTTTTGGGTTTAGAACAGTTTGAGTCCACCTGGGTGATATTTTTCAACTCTTCCCTACAACTAGGGAGCTGCATGTATATTTTATTTACAAACCATATGGCTTTCTTCCTCAAAATGCTCATGCATTCTTATGAGTTAAAGCCAAAAAGCACAGAAGAGGCTACAAAATATATGATAAATCCTGGTAGAAAATATGGAATGTGCAACTTCCCTTGGACTGACTATTCCTCCCCTTTGTTGAGGAGGGGGAGGAGGCAATATTTGCAGTTCTGTAGTCAGTCATTTTATTCTCACGTCTACTCCAGCACAGATGAGACAAAGGACAGTTTGTCACAACAAATAGTTTGTTGCTACAACAAGAATCTTCACTTAGGTCAATCAGGCTCATACACAAAATCAAAATTGAAGTCCCCCTGTGAAGATACTGTTTATTCTCATTGTATGAGTCTTTTTTTTCACTTATGTGACTTCAGAGTTGAGGCTGAAGTAAATTCAGTGTGAGTGAAGATAGTGTTTTAGAGGAGTACAATATGCTTATTTTAAATGGAAGAAAATTCTAGAAAAAAACCTCTTTACTTTCTTATTGCCAGTGGAAATGAAGCTGACAGGCAGCAGTAATGCTGCCTCTGCCATTGCAGAATGGGAGCCAAGGGGGAGCAACACTACAGGAAAACAAAATTTGAAAACTGTTTAGACAGCAGAGACTATGAAAGCCAGCTTGCATAATAGGGTAGAACTGTACAGACATTTCAAGGTGTGCAGCCCTCTAGTGTTTTAAGATCAAATACTTTAAACAGTGGGATCCAAGAATTTTTCTTCAGCTAAGGGAGCTTTCTGCTGTGCCAAACAACCTTTGCATTTTCATTTATAGCTGAAGTGTAGCAATGAAGAGATCTGATTCAAGTAAATTACTCATGGATCAGCTGCTTGCATGTATGTTACTTATATGGAACAAATTACAAGATCCAGCAGATTTTAAAATCAATGCAGCAGCTCACTGAAGGAGACATACTTTGCACAGAAAGATTTTGTCATATATTCTGTCAGTTCCATACTTGCTAGATATGGTATATCACATAGGATCTCTTTATATTATGGTGCTTTGCTATAATCATGAATTTAATTGAATTTCATGAAAAAATAAAATCATGGTCTTTTAGTTTCAAAATGAATTTGACCCATTGATCTAATTTAGTTAATTCTATTTCGCCAGTCACCTCATGTATGAACTTCTGAGGCAAAACATTTCCATAGAGGTGTCTGCTGAGGTGTCTGCTTGCCTGTTGTGGGAACTTAAAATAACACATTTCCCCCACTGCCCTCTTACCCCCCCCCCCCCCCCCCCCCCCAC
>VWZD01007569.1:218441-241063 GCA_013396695.1 Sakesphorus luctuosus | reverse complement strand
CCCCAACAACAAACAAACAAAAAACATAAACAAGCACCACAGCAAACCCCAGTGTAGCAGGACACATCCCATACATACTCTGGCCCTGCTGGCCAATGTGTGGCCACCACCAGCCTTTCATGCCCTTATTTTCGTATCTTACAGCATCACACCATGGCTGTGGCAGTGTGCTGGTTTTGTCTGGGGAAGTTAATTTTCTTCAGAGTAGCTGGTATGGGGCAATGTTTGGGATTTGTTCTGAAAACAGTGTTGATAATATGGAGGTGTTTTCGCTATTGCTGAGCAGTTCTTACACAGAGTCAAGGCCTCTTCTGCCTCTCATTGCCCCCCTCCCAGCTGGGGATACACAAGAAGTTGGGAGGGGACATAGCAGGGACAGCTGACCCTAACTAACCAAAGGGATATTCTAGACCATATGGTGTCCTGCTCAGCACATAAAGTTGGAGGAATAAAGAGGAATGGGGATATGTGCAGAGTGATGGCATTTGTCTTCCTAAGTCACCATTACATGTAATGTGATGGAGCCCTGCTCTCCTGGAAATAGCTGAACATCTGTCTACCCATGGGAAATATGGAACAAATATCTTGGTTTGCTTTGCTTTTGCTTTACCTGTTAAACTGTTTTTATCTCAACCCATCTCAAATGTTAATCTCAAAGTTCTCTTGTTTTATCTCTTTTGATTCCCTGTCCATCCTGCTGGGAGGGACTGAGCCAGCGACTGTGGGGCTGAGCTGATGGCCAGGGTTAAACCACAACAGGCAGGTGCACCAGAACCCATGCTGCATCACCCAGTTGGAAAAGTGAGAAGGCTGGGACCTCTTGGCCAGCTGACAGGACCCCCAGCCAAGGAGAGTCCTCAGCCCAGAGACCTGGACCATGACCGTGTATGGCCATGAGCCCCAGCCAACTAGCTCTTATATGGGATCCCCAGGCACAACAGGTTCCCTGGTGGCAACGGGTCTGTGAGGTGAGGCCTTGCCCTGGAAACTGGGATACTGCCCACTGAGACTTCCTGGGACAGGTGCCCTCAGACCACCTTCACTCTTTTTCTGCTGGATGTCCCTGGCAGAACTAAGATGTTTGGCCCTTTAGGTGGAGCAGCCTCATCTGCTGGTCTGGTTCCCCATGTGTCAGTGAGTGTGTGTTTTGAGTCATCATCCTTGTACACGTAGTAACAATATCTCCAACAGGCACAGTAAGCCCATAACCTGTTAAACACCATGGGAGCATGGTTGTAGTCACCTTCGGAGTGTGTTAGTTTTGGCCACTGGTTTTAATTGCCAATTAAAGGTTTGTCTGATTTTGTTACTGGAATGAAGCTGTTTTTACACAACTCTGTGACACACACACAATTCCGCACTTTAGCAACATAAAATACACAAGGTGAAAACAGTAAAACGGTTAAGGAGTCTGAGATGACACATTTTGTTTATTGCCTTAGAGTGGAAAGGACACATTCTCAGGGCAGAGCCTGTGGCTCTGAATGCAGTACTTAGGGCATTGTACCCAGTTATGGTATTATATGTTTTAAATAAACCTGAATGAAAAAACAAAAATAAAAAAAGAAAGCAACAAAGGTAGGTAGCAAAAGTAGCAAAGTAAAGAATTATAATTTAATGCAAATCTATAAGTATCAAAAAAAGTGTGATTATTTAAATACACACTCAAAGATAATAGTTTTCTATGTTAAAAAGGCATTGACTTTGTAGAACAGCTTTGAGTGCCTAATTTTGAAAGGATTTTTTTTTTTTTGTTAAAGTGGCAAAATGGTACATCCATAGCCAGTGTTTTAGTCTTATATGCCACAGTAATGACATATTTAAGAAGGTATAGATAAAAAGATTTGATAAGCTAATACACTGACTGGTTTGTTGCCAATATTTATTTGTAAATATGTGTGGTTTAAAAACATTTTATGCATCGTATTACACTGTGTGAAAAAGAGGTGCTGAAGATGCCAGGAAGAGAAAAATAAATCCACTTCAATTTTTCTCCAAGTTGAGCAAAAAAATCAGAACCTTGTCAAGTCCTGAATATATCTGTGTGTGTTGGCTCTGTGTGTGGGGTGTTTCATCTGTGATGTTAGTAACCTAATGGCAAACATCATAAAAGCTGTAGGAAAAAAATAAAAATAAAATTGTTGGCAGAACGTATGCAGTCACCCAGAGCAACAGAGGGGATTGTTCTAGGACAAGTGACAAAGTTTCTCTTGGTATATACTGATTTGTCACTTCCCTTGGGAAATAAATACGTCAATGCATTCACTGCCTTATGTGTAATAAAATACCCTTCCAGCCGAAGAAACAAATAAATGCTTCCCTCCTCCTTCCCTTTCCACATAATAAGAAAAACTGAAGTCATACTTTTTGTCTCCTAGCAATCCCTCTAACAAGAAGCAGTGTCCTGTAATTCGATTCAGTTAAGGACTAACCTCCATTCCATTTTTCAGGAACGTCAAATCTAAGCTTACGGGAGAAAGATTTTGAGTGAGAGTGTTTTTAGTGGGCACAGTTTATCTTAATTTCACATGCAAAGTAAGAACAAAAAATAAGGTACAGTGAATCTGAAGTCAGTGTATAACTCGCATGTGGCTTTTGCACCTCTTCGTGGTGTACGCAGTCCATACAACAGGGTGCAGTCACATACTAGCAAAGGGTGCATTCTTAGACTACTCACTGCAGAGAGTATTCCTTGAGTGTCCAGCAAATCTACATGTTCAGCTTTATATCCCAAAATGATCCTCTGTAGTGGAGACTACGGTGTAGCTGGACTGACAGTGCCCTTTGCTTGGTCTATGCCATCCACATCTTGGACTTTATTGTTCCTGGCATAGAAGACTTTAAGTAAAGATGGTTTGTGACTTTCTCAGTATTGCCACACTGAGTTTCTATCTGCTTTGTTTTTGTAAAAGAGTGCATATTAGTGCTCCTCCAATGAATATAGCTAACTGTGAATTCAGCCTGGTTCTTCAGGTGTACTTTGTAGGAAGAGCCCAGTTGTGCTGGAGTTCTGCAGGTCACCTTTGTTAGATTTTTTCCATATTTCTCTGTTTAAGGAAACTTCTGGTGGAACTTGGTGGATGTGGGTTGAGTAAAGCATATTATTTTTTTTAATGGTTTTGGGTTTTTTTCTTTGGCAGTCATTGGCAGTGCTAAAAAATATGTAACAAAAATTCGTTTCAAAACTTGTATTCTCTAGAAAAATGTTTGTTATGAAGGATCACCCTGAACTTCAAAAGCTTTTTATTTTAAAAGACAATCCTGTATTGGTCAGAAAAGTGTAACTAGCAGCCATTTTCTTGTATGCTTAGATTAAAAATCAAAAACCCGGAAGGGAATAGAGCTATTCTTTTTGATACCAATCAGTAATTTTTATGTTTCCTTTTTATTTTTTTTTTTTGGTTTTGTTGGTTTTGATTTTGTGGGGTTTTTTTGGTGGGTTTTTTTTGTGTGTGTGAATTACTTCTTTTTCTTTATAGAAATTCAGTTCAGTAATTTATGACAGTGGAGATAGGGAAAAATATTGTAAATATCTGTTATATTCAATAAATAAATTTTACCTTCTCAGTTGTTACTTGGCTGTGTCTTAGTTCAAAGTATCACATCTTGAAAGCTGTGCAGTCATTTTAGACCTATGAAATCTCTTCATGAATACTTAATTCTGCATTTGTAGGAGAAGAGTCTGTGCTGGAGAGATCTGTAGTACCATTCAGTCTGTGGCCTCGAGTTCTCAGTGCAGATTGTGGAAGGCTACAGAATAAATTAGTATTATTTTGACACACTCTTTGTCCACTGGAATGTCACCCCTTTAGATCCTTGCACGGAGCATACAAAACAGCACCAGATGCAGACAGTGATATATGTTCCACTGTGGTTCTCCCAATTATTTTCATGAAGCTCTCTTGCCTACCTTGATGTTTTGTGAGAACAGAGAACGGCACTGGTTCCAGAATGTATATATGTGATGAATGTCATTTATTTTCATTATTTTGTTCCTCTCTAAAGAGAGTGGCTAGGTAGAAGTGAGTAGATTTATTTGCTTTTGTAAGGGAGGTACCAGAGCAGAGGATAGAGAGTGCATGGCATCTAAGCAGGAGCCTGTAGCACAGGCAGAGGGCAGGGAGCTGGTGAAAAGTGCACAGAGCAGATGTGATGCAGAAATATAAACTTCTGAGGGACCTAGAGGGTACTGCACAGAATGTGCTGCAACCCAGATCAAGTCATTTGGTCTGAAACCAAGCCTGGGGAGAAGGAATTGCTTTCAAATATATGACTTCAAATACAGAAAATGGGACATTCTTTATAATCCTGTTTTATTTCTGTTTTAAATAACTGATTCTCAGTTTTGTCTATTAAAAATATTTAGTCTGGTGCTAGTTGAAATGCAAATTGCTTTAATGATTAAGAACCCGTTGGAATATTTTGAGTACTCCTTATCCTGAAAGGGAGTACCATTTCAATATAAGTAAATGGAGTACTTCAAAGGTCTGTATGCCTTTGGCTCTTGTCACAACAGATTGAATTTTTCAGATCAGAAATGCATATTTATTATTTAAGAAACCTCCATGAATTGCTTGTTCTCAAAAGAATTCTGTAATCATTGAGCTATCAGAGTCAGGCAGATGCAAATCAAGAATGGCATAGCGTTTGCCCAAGATTTTTTATTTTTCTTTCCCTCCTCCTTTAACTATTTAGACTTTTTTCAAAAAAATCCAAATGACAAAACAAAAACAAACCCAGAAACTAAAAAAAAAAAAACAAAACAAAACCACAAACCACCTTGTTAGCATGCAAGGTGGTGCTCTTTATGAATGTTAGAAGCAGGGTCTTGAAAACCCTAATGTGCTTCTGGAAAATGTGAAAATAAGCTGTAAGAAAAAAAAAGAATTATTTCTTTCTGCTTTTTAATAACTTCCAACAGAATTAACTTCTTTGAGTTACTCGTGTATGGCATCCCTAATGTACTGAATGTTATGCTGTTCAGACAAACCAGAACCCGTAATAAAAACAATTCAATTAGACAAGACACTTAACCACTTTACCCTTAAGTGTAAATTGATACGTGAACTGAACTCAGTGGAATTTTCCCACTGAGCTCAGTTGTGCTGGAATAGATAAAATGTTACTGGTTTGTGTACATGTCTTAAAAGTGAGGGGGTTTGGCACATGCTCCAGAAATTCTGGCAAACATTCCCTCTCACCCTCTTTTTCTGCTTTTGAATTTCCTGAGGGTCCTAATTAATAAAGTTAGTAAGAAAAGCAGTCACAGTCTATCGGCATCCTTAATGGACTTTCATTAGAAGGGAGGCCAGCTTCTTTCCTGTTTCTGATCCTCAGTTTATTGGCTGCAATATCTGATTTGGATCTGAAACCTTTTTTTCCCCCCCCCCAAGACTTCTGTAGTTATAAATTTCTTGCCAGGCAACTCCATTTTTAAAATTTCATACTGAATTAGTCTCTCTACAATGATGTCCCTTTTTTTGTGGAAAAGTTAGGAGCTTTTGCAGTTACAAATACTCTCTTGGGTCACAACCAAACATCCAGCTTCTTAGCTTCAGGACAGCTAGGACACACAGAAAACAACATATTTACACAAGATGCTGGCTATACATACCTATGAAACAGAAGTTTCAGAGCTCAAGTATAAACTTGGAGTTGCCTCTGTAAAAATGACTTATTTATAACATCTCAGTATTAAAAAAAAAACAAACCAAACCAAACAAAAAACATTGGCATTTGTTTGCATATATTTAAAAGCTTTTTAGAGGAGGTAACCTTGACTAATCTTGTTTTACAGATGGGAAGAGAAGGATGCAGCTCTCCTAACTTCATTGAAGAAAACAATAGCAAAGTTACACTTAGAAATTCAGGCCTGCAGGCTGCCTGTCAGGGCTGTCTATGCTAGGTCCCACTTACAAACAATAATATAAAATAAAAGTTGTCTCAGTGCCTATTCTGGATGAACTGTTATTAGTGTTGTGTATTTACAGAGGTTTGTGTCCTTTGACATTTATGCACAGGCGTCGCAGTTCTTAATAAGTGCATTATACAATAGCAGCAACACTACACCAAATACAAGGTGGCTAGATGATAGAGGGATTTATGGTAAAGACACTTGTGTGTCAGACTTTGGCTCTTGTTCTTGCTTCATTACTGTTGAAAAAGCTGAAAGAGTTAGGCCTGTTCAGTCTCAAAAAGAGACGACTGAGAGGGGACCTCATCAATATCTCTAAGTATCTGAGGGGAGATTGTCAAGAGGATGGATCCTGGCTCTTCTTGTGATGCCAATCAATAGGACAAGAGACAAAGGGGAGAAATTGATGCACAGGAAATTTCACCTGAATACAAGTAAGGACTTCTTTACTGTACCAGTGACTGTGCGCTGGAACAGATTGCCCAGAGATCTTACAGAGTCTCCCTCATTGGAGAGTTCAAGAACCATCTGGACCCAGTTCTGTGCAATGTGCTCCAGACAACCCTTCTTAAGCAAGGAGGTTGGACCAGATAACCCACTGTGGTCCCTTCCAACCTTACCCATTCTGTGATACTGTGAAAGAGGGTAAAAATCCCAGCATGGAAGAAGGTGTAACGTTGTCAGTAATTGATAAAGACTTCCAGATATTCTGGAAGAGTATAAGCAGAGGTCTGGGAGCATGAGAAGTCCAAAACTTAAGTGGTCACAGGGAGAGGGGAAGTTAATTTACACAGCAGCATTATTTGAGTAAAAGAAGGAGGAGGTCAGAATGCAGCAGTGACATGGACAGTAGGTCAAATGAAACCAACAAACAAAAAGCTAAATGCAACAACTAGTATTTTCCTAGTAAGGCTTTGTGGTATTTTTGAATTATTTTAATATGAATCAGAGTATATCCCATGGTCAAGGTTCTCCATGTGAATTTTCATGAAACCAATAACAAATTTAAGTTCAATTATGATATTTTTTTTTTCTGTACAAAGCAAGAGTGTTCATCAGGGCATTACCACTACAAAACTAGGTGGTGAGGAAGTGGCTGCTAGCAAATGGGACAAGAAAGTGGATTTTAATATTTTGTCAGTCTAAGGTCTGACTGTGAATTGAACAAGTCAGATTTAAGAGTATTGGGTGTAACACAGCATGCAGCCAATTGCTGGCAGCCCCCTGGGCTGCATCTCTCTAGAGAGATATCAAGCGCTCAGGAATGGAAGATGATTTACTCAGGGAGGCTTAAAAGCGTATTCAGTCTGGCATCTATTTAACCTCCAGGACCTTTGTGAAGGTAAGAGGGACAGAAAATAAGAAGTAAACAAAGAGAATGGGATAGGAAAGATAACGGAGTCAAAAGTGGATACAGGAGAAAATGACAAGGACATGAGCAAGGCTGAAGTGGAAGAAGGATGGCACAAGGGAGAGAAGGAACCATATTGTGCTTTGGAAGAAGGGCAGATGAAGTTTCATTTTAGAATTTTCAGCTCAGCACTATCTAAGGCTCACAATAAACATTTCATTATATGTAGTACTTTTGGTAGTACATACTAAAAAGCACACATTGAGCATCTGGGCTTGAGCCTGCCCTGCTGCAGCGTCTGTGTGATGGGTGGGTGGGGGGTGAAGGTGGGTGCCCCCAGCATCTCACCTCCACCTGGTGAAGGATGGTTTACTTGGGCTACAGCCACAGCATGGAGACACAACCGTGAGTGAGACACAGCTGTGAACCATATGGGTACTGATGCTCAGGGTAGGCTTCACGCTGGAGTGACAGTGATTCGGGGCCGTTATAGGGGTGGGATACCAGGGCACTTTTCAGAGGTACCATTGAGAAGTGTAGAAGAAGCTCAGAAGGTAGAAGAAATGATTGCTAATTGAGTGGCTCAGAGAGGGCATTCATACCTCTCTCTCCTACCTCAGGAGCTGTCATATATTTAATCATCTTTGCTATTTTGCTGCTTTCCTCTGGATAGACTTTTTTTTTTTTTAATTCTGCTTTTTGAGACAAGGCAAGAACATAGACTGTTTAAGGTCACTGTATTTAAAGGCTTTATTTTCATTATTGTTATGTCAATTAGTACTCTGAATTCTTCAGGCCTTAATAATATTGCTAGGCTTTTTGGCTTCTGTTGAACATGGAACAAATGGTTTTATTGAACTGTCCAAAGTACTTTCCACATCTTTGTCTCTGAAAAAGTGTAGTTAATTTAGAACCCATTTGTACATATAGGCAATTCATATTATTTCATCCAATGTATATTGCCTCTTGTCTTCACTGAATTTTATCTGTTGTGTTTCTTAAATGCATAACTTTATTCAGCTTTACTGAAGTTCTCCCTGGTCTTCTGTAATCATGAGTAACCTACATCACTTTGATTGTGAGTTTTAAAGGTTCCATTAGTACTTTAAATGGTCTTTAATTTTTTGTTTTGTTTTGGGATTGGCAAGGCAGTATCAGAGGTACATTGAGAATACCTTTGTTCAGCAGAGCTGCAGTAATTGCTTCTGTCTCTTGTAGTTTGAAGAAAGTGAAATAAAGTGAAAATACACATTCATAACAAGAAAATGTGAAGTCAAGTAGGCACAAAGTTTTAATATTTAATTTTCCACATTATAAAGCAGACTCTTCTTCTCTGCCTTCCCATAAATGCAGAAATGGACAGGATTAATTAAACATTAAGCCATTATTCTTCCTAAAAAAAAGTCCTAGCTGGTCATGTTTGATATAATATATTCCCAAGGTGATCTTTCCACCATCTGAAGTTTCTCCATCATTGGTTAAAAATATACTAATAATTATATTAATTGTATTAATAATAAGGGAATAAATATTTTGTTATCATATTCCTCTTATCTTTTTTACTGGTGAAAGGGATATTATTTGGAAATCTTCCTTAATTAAATAATTGACTGGAGGACTTATTCTGTAATGGAAATGTTGTGTGACATTCCGTGCGGCAGTGATTTACAAATGAGACAGAGAGCCTACGAAAGGAAAAAGATTTATAGGTCCCTAGGCTCTAAGGAAGAAACATGTTTACTTTCTAGACTGTTTGCCTTCTAGAAAAGGAGAAGGAGAAGGGAATGAAGCCAACAGAATAGGGCCACTAGCATTTTTAGCTAATGATATGCAGTGTCAAGAAGGTGCAATTTATATCTGTGAGATATTGCTATGGGCTGACAGAATAGGAAAACAAGAAACATATGAAGTACACTCAAGAAAGCAAAAAGGTGCCATCCAGGAAAAAAATAAACCAGAGAATTCCCTTTATATATATATAAAAGTAAGCCATGCTTGTTTAAATTACATAAGGAATGCATTTTGTAACCAGGAGCGTGTGAACATAACTTGCATTGGCTGTATCCTGTGTTCCCTTAGTTTATCAATATTACTAGCTTTGTTACTTCACAGAGTGTGTTTAGATTAATGATTAGTTCTGGTCTAGATTTTAACCATGATAGCATTGAATAAAGATGATAGTTGCTGACACATTTACAGAAATTAATGTGCAAAAATAAATTATCTTTATAGAGCTATGAAATAAGGTGGTGGATGGGGTGTGGTGATGAGAGGAGATAGGTCCATGTTATATATTTCCAGATGTGATACTGGTAAATAATGAATTGTTAGGAACTCACCAGATATAGGGAGATAAGAATTTAAAAAAAAAAAAAAAACCTGAGCATTTACCTACTCCCTTTATTTCTCCATGGAAGCTTAGATGAATTCCGTTGATACTCTAACTCAGACTTTATCTACTCTCTTTTGAGCAATAACTCTACAATTTGTACTGCTGTATTTTAATCTCCCAATGGTATATTTGTTATCTTAGATCATACATTAACAGCGCAGTGAGTCCCAGAGGAGGAAAAGGGAAACCTATCGTTACTCAGATGTATAAAACTTTCTCTCAAGCAATATCCACCAGTGTATTTCTAAAATGAAACCAATAAAATAGTGGACAAATGATACAAACTTGGGGTGCAAATGTCAATGGGAGAGGAAGCGAAAATGCAATAATGGCCCAATCACTGTCGTGACTACAAGAATTCAGTCGAAGGTAGGGCCTTTCTAGCTTCCAACTGCCATAACTTTGATTAGCCTTGCAGTGTTTCAGCACTGGGTCATGCTACCCTGTTGACACTTTTCCTTTGAGATGTCAGTCACATTTCAATAACTTTTCAGTGTGGGCTTGTAAGTCCTGTCTCTTCATTGACTTTGAATGAGGCAGGTAGCTTATGAATGCAGCTTGAAGTGTCACTCAGATATTCTTGCATTGTGTTATCTTTGATTGACTTGTCTGGAGTGGTGAAAAATTCAGGGTATCTGACTGCCCCTATTTTGATAGTGAGGAGTTTCCATGTTTTTTGAGTTTTTTTCTATTTTCATTTTTAATTCCTGTAACTCTCTTGCTCTTCTGATGATAATGAGATTTGGTGCTTGCTTTTTTTCTTTATCCTGTTAACAAGCACAGGAGAGTCCTATCCTACAGATGTAGCATTTTGGCATTTCTGTCTGGAGTTTAGGTTCTCACAGCATGAAAAGCATAAGCTCCACTAATGGAAGATAATGCATTAATGATAGCAGAGAAAGCACCATTTCAGGAAAGGGCATAAAAGAAATTCTGATTGCTTTAGGATTTGGGATAGCTTTTAGTTTGTCTGGCTTGTGTAATTCCTAAGGGTTAGGCTCAAAGCCATTTAAAAAGGGCTAGCCAAGAAGAAAGGAAAAGCATTTCTGTTTTTTAATGTTTATTATTAGCAACCTAGACTGTAGCTGGTTTTGTGGAACTTTCACTGTGTAGTACAAAGCTGTGTCCCAAGACAGTGATCGTTCCAAGGGTGTGTTATTCAATAAAACAATTTATAACATATGAGTTCAGTTATAATCCAAGGGCTTCTCCATTTATTTTAAACAAAATAAATATTTTTGTGCTCTAGCTACTTGAGATTTATAATCTTGTTTTCAGTAGTGCCCTGGCTCACATAAACAGACTTACTCCCCTTCCAGTGCTAACAGAAAATGCAGGGCCAGTGGTGAAGGGGGGAAAAATTCTTTAATATCAAATAGTTAATATCTGTTTCATAAATCTGGTTCCCAGGCAGTAAAGGAAAATGAATAAGAAAAATTTTTTTCAAGCTGCTACTATAGATATTCTTGCTTGACTGAATGGAAAGAAGTATATAAAAACAGCTAGTGATGGAAACTAGATGTAGAACAACAGCAAAAAACCCTCTTTAACAAGCTTAATCTGTTGTCAGTGAAAGGCGAAGACATCATTAAATTCACAACAGTGCTTATTTTTCTAATGTAAGTTGTGGAGGAAGCAGTCATGCTGAGATGTGAAAAAGGAAGCAGTGGCTGTATCCTCAGCGTTACCATGTCAAACTTTTGCATGTACATCTGAGGCTGAACCTTGGCTAGATCTGTAGCCACTCATGTAATGCACAGGGAGAGTTCTGTGTCTGGGGTGGAACCCACAAAGTTTATTGCTATGAGGGGAGAGCTATTTATGCAAGCTAATAGAAGGGAGAAAGTGGAGTCTTAGGAATCATCATCATGCCTAGTTTCAGCAGCATAAATTAAAAATACCACATCATAGCTTATATTCTGATGGCTATGGCAATAGGAGTTAGAATGCTCTTGAGAAACAATTGAACTGTATTTTCTCACGTTACATCAGTCCTTGAACTACTAGGTAATTGGGACCAATGGTTCTTCCTGCAGCTAGGTTTTATTTTATAAGTGGTACTTACACTGGCACTTTGTATAGACCTCCATCTGCTACAGGTACTTCAGAGTTTCTGTGGAATCACACCCTCAGAAAAAGGAGACAGAAGAACATTTAACATTGATCCTGCTGGGGCTAAAGTCTGTTCTTGGAGTACAACTGTTGAGTTCTGTTGAAAACAAGAATCTTCCCCCGTCTTCAGACACAGGACCTTAAGTATGTGAAGGTCCTTAAAGTATGAAATGTGGTGGGTTGAGTTTGTCCAGATGCCCACCCAGTGGCTCTATCTGCCCTTCTCAGCAGGGCAGATACAATGTAAGAGGAAGAAGCTCTTGGGTCAAGGTACAGACAGCTCATGGGAGATTGATTATCAGTTAACATTGCAGACAAATCAGACTTCTGACTGGGAAAGAATACATTTGATTTATTGCCAATTAGCATAGAATTGGATGGTAAAAAAACAAAGAAAAAATAAAATAAAAAAAAAAAACCACAATTTCCCCTCACCAATTTTCCTTTCACCAAGAAATGCAGAAGGATGCGGAATTGAATTGGGGTCAATACATAACAACTCTTCTGTGGCTCCTTCTTAAAATTTTCCTCTGTTGCAATGTGGGTCATCCATGGGCTACAAAGTCCTTCGGGATAAACTTTCTTTGGTGTGGGATCCTCCACAGGCTGCAAGGAAATCTTCAGTCTTCTGCCTGGAGCTCATGCTCCTTGGCCTCCTCACCTTAGTATCTGCAGGGCTGTTTCTAATACTTTTTTCCCCTTCACTTCTCACCACCTGTGTGTGCCTTTTCTGAAATTTGCTTTCCCTGGGATACCAGCCCCTTGGTTTCAAGGCTCAGCCATGCCCTGCCATGGATTGGCTGAGCTGTCTGTCTGGCATAGAGCAGCCCCTGCTGCTCCTCACGGGTGCTGCCCTGCAGCCCTTCAGTATCAAAACCTTACCACGTACACCTAATACACCAAGATATGGCACTTGAGAACAATAGATGGTGTGTGAGTTGACAAAGGCAGGGAGCTGGAATGACCACAGATTCGCAGCTAGACATATATTTGCTTCACTTACTCCTTCAGCAGTTATACATGAATGAAAAAGTGGAGGATTAGGTTTTGAATATTCACTATTGCAATTCTTCCACTGTCTCTGTATTTTCTCTAATATTTTTCACCTGAAGTTTATGAATCTTAATGTTTGCAGAAGCTTTGAAAACTTTGTCAAAACCAGTAAGTTCAAATTTTCCAAAAATTAGTGCTTTGACAGGAAATTCTATGCATTGCAAGCAGATGTTGCATTTTATTATGTGCTACTTACTGGTACTGAAAGATTATGCACACCAGCAAAGGCACACTGAGCTTTGAAAATGTTGCAGGTACATATGGGCATAAGATAACTTGGAATCATGATTTTTTTTAAAGAAAAGCAGATTTGTTTAATCATGATTTAATTTCCCTGAGTAGTTACACATGTTCCTTATTACTCTGGTATCTCTTCAAGCATTTTGGAAAATAATTTTAGCATGTTTTCCTTGCAAGTAGCATTTGATTTTTATTTGTTTAATTTTATTTAACATCTTGCATTAGTGCAAAAAATGTGTATGTATGCATACATGTACATTTGATGTGTGCAGGATAATATGCATAATATAGTGAAAGATTTTTTCTACAGCAACGTTACAGACATCCCAGTGGTAAGGAGCTCATATGCTCAAGAACAGTTCTTTCTAAAACACATTAAAACTCTATGTGATATGAACTTCATTATTCATTCACCTGTCTTGAAATGTTGCAGAGAAATAATAAGAAAAAAAGAGTATTTCCCAGTGGAAATGGGACAGCCATGAGCAAAAAGACAGAAAGCTGACATGACTGGAGATATCGTGCTGCTGGCCTCTGTCTAACTGCTGAGGTCTGTGTATTATCACAATAAATGGCTGTGGAAAATCTTTTTAGTTATCTTTCTGAAAGTGCTCAGGAGCAATTTTCTACTGTCACCAGCTAATTTTTGCTTTAATATCTAATGCCTACTGAACTATTTCTCCTAGCCTAGGTGCCTGTATTTTTATGCAGTTACTGAAGACATTTAAGGTGCATAAGCAGGTAGGATCTCTCTGGAAGCCGCTGAAGGTGCGTAGCTTCTCTTCATTCCTAAGCTAAGTTGCTTGTAGAAGCCACATACCATACTTCAGGAAGTTTAATTTGCCAGATACTCCTGATGTAGGTGTAAATAAGTTAACTTATGCTTGAGTGGAGAGGATCACATTTAGATAGCATAGTCAAATATGTAGTGAATACCAAGTAGAGGAAAAATGAAGAGAGGGACTAGATTTTTATATTAATCTCTGAGTGGGAACATAAATTTGCATCTTCACTTACTAGTCAGATTTTTTTTTTTCTCTAACTCTTCAGAATTGTGCAGTTTCACCAGGAGCTTTACCTTATTTCAGGATGAATAGAAGATGTTAGAAAGTATCTCTGTCTGTACCCAGTACTTTTTTCTCTTTGCAGCTTTCTGTGTGCAAAGTGTTTGTGTTTAAGCCATTTTTGTTGCAAGATCATTTTCAAGTCTAGCAGACTTGGTATCATTAGGCAGTCTTCCCAGGAAGTTTGCCAGCAGGACTCTACTGAGGCTTGTGGGGTAGGGCTGTAGCTACAGAGCTGCAAGACTTTACCATGCACAAACAATTGGCAAGGTGATATGCATTTCTGGGACAATGACAGCAAATTCATCCTAATCACTTTGGGAATGAGTGATTTTTTTTTTTTGAATTTTTTTTTCTTCAAAGTTCTACATTTTCGGTGTAGGGACTCTACCTGACTATATGCAAGTGTTCTTTGATCAATGGCTGTCATATCTGAGTTGATGAGTCTAGATCATTAGCTGCTTTTCCAATCACCTCTCATTTTCCCTCTGTTTTGAATGTATAAGTCAGCAACATATAAGTCATATAATTTGTGCATAAATATCTCCCTGTGTGAGTGGAAAACATAATTTTCATTCCCGTCTAGAAAAATAGCTTCAGACCAGTTCAGAATATGTGTCCTAACCTGTTAGATGAAACAGCAACCACTAATTCAAATTTTGTGTGTGGTGCCAGATTTTTAGATGTGATCCAAGAGTGCTTGCTGTAGAAACTGATCTAGCAAGCATTTTTTATGGATTTGGATGGACCAGAGAAGGAGGTCCTCAGTCCTGAGAAGGTAAGGAAAATGATTTCATGCCCACCATCAGGTGAATGACTGAGTCGGAGAAGCTTCATGGTGACTGCACAACCCCTGATCTTCAACAGCAGACTTTGTGAATATGCATAGCCAATGTTAATTGGAATGTAATTAGACATGATCTGTTGATGTAGCTCAGCTGTGGTGTGTCTCTATACTTGGGTCACTTGAGAGTGTGAGTAAGCCAACTTAGATAAGCAAAAAATACTGATTTTAAATAGAAGGAAGGGTTTTTTTTTTTGGTTAGCTGTTCAGAAAAGCTTTTCTGTGGCAAAGATGATTAAGCTCAACTGTTTTGTGGTATTGCTGTCACTGCAGATCTGGAAGACATGAACTCGTTAAACATAGTAAGAGTTATTTTTCTGTGGGTAGAGTTGACTTGCCTGAAAAGCCCACAAAAGAATTTGCTTGCCCTAAGCCATTTAGCAGAAGTTACATGGTAAGCCTGTTGTGGAAGAGGAAACCTAATTGTGGTTTCCCAAACCCTACCCTTCATTTGAACAGAATCCTGGGTTCATAGCTTCTGTTCACAATCTTGTAGATTTTTTTTTCAATCTGTGTGATAGTATTTGTATTTCTATCCCAGACACACATACTTCTTTCTGGCTTCTATTTGTTATTTAGGTGCTTTCCATCAAATTCTGAGCTAGGATGGTTTTCCTAAAATTGTTGTTGCTGCAAGAACTGTGAGGACAAGATACCTATTTTGTTTAAGTTCCTTCATTCAGTCTTGAGGGGAAAGAAAATTATTTGCCTTTGATGTTTAAAAATGTTCAGTATTTTAAGGAGCAGCTAGGATTCCTGCCTCTGTATGCTTATGTGCCACTGGAGAAGTAGCTGTGAAGTCCCAGGGATGATTCTAGCTGCAGCTTCAGTGTCATAGTCCCTCCTGGCATGATTCTCACCATGCATTCACCCTGGGGCAAATACAGCTTTAATTTCAATAGTATTTGCTTTTATTAATTTTACTTCATTTTACATTTTCACTTTAATTTCATTTGGGCTTTCTTTTCTTACAGAAAAGTTGTGCTGAAACTAGAAAATAAATTAAAAAGAATCAGTGACACACTAGGAGACACACAGCTCAATAACTCATTAAGGTTTACAGACGCTTATTACATATATTCTCAATTTTCATTCACAACATGCGAAGTGCAAATTCTGTCTGTTTTGACTGTGCACGGTTGGTAAAATGAGTTACGTTTTTCTTTGCACAGGATGTATTGCCTATTGAGATCCATGAAAATAAACACAATAAAAATTCCGATGAAATTTTATTGTATAGAATAAGAGACTGCTTTAAAAGTCTCAATATTACAGCTGCATTAATTGTACAAGCTACATTTTTTTTTGAGGAAAAAATTAGGAAATTGTTTGAATTATTCATGTATTAAAAATGGCCTTTATGACAGTTATTTTCATAACTCATTTTTACTGCTAGTTTAGCACATATCAAAACTTCCACTGAATTGAGAAATTAGGATACTTACTATTTTACCTATTTTCATGCTTTCTTTTAAAGAAATAGCCTCCTTGATGTTAATATGCTGCACATTGTAATGAATGGAGAACTACAAGCCTGCAGAACCACGATACTTTTCTTTAGTTCATCAGTCTGTAGGATTTTGTCCTTCTTAGCATTAACAGGATAGCTTTCTAATTAAAATATTTTTAATCATCCTTTCTCTCCAGTGGGGGGAAAATCTAGGACTCTACACAAATGGTAAAGTCATAATACATGATGAAGAAACTAGTAACAAAATGAACAGTGTTAAACGTGGAGATACTTTTTCTGGTTTTGCTCTGTAGAATGGGAGACTCAAAAACTGATAGTTGTCTCATTATCCTGTCTCTGTTTTGCCTTCTTAAACCACATGGAAATAATTTGCCAAAGGGTGTCAAGTGCTTTGGGTGCAAAGTGAGAGTAAGAACTGAGGGACAGGGGTTCTCTCAGGTTCCCTGATGCAAGCAGATTAGCCTGGATCTTCATCTGTGCTTCTCATAGTCTGAATCCAAATGATTACGTTTTGCAGCTAGAATCCTACTATCCTCCTTGGATATTCACCATCTTTTTAAGGAGCTCATTTATGTGATCAAAAAGAGTACTTTACTTCCAGCTTGCTGCTCCTCTATTACAGTAGCAATGTTTTTGTCCCTGACTACAGCCAAATTAATAATTTCTTGATTTATGCCAGGTTATATTGCTCTTTCCTGACCAAATAAACTGATTTAAATATGTTTCTTGTACTACACTTGGATGCTGACCCTAGTAAATTGCAGTGACATCCAGAAAATTACTCATTAGGAAGAAGTATTTAGAATAAATGAGCTGTAGATTGAAGAAGCAAATGTGCTATAAATCTCATTTTTAATGTGTTTGATTTAATTTACAGTTCTGATTCTGGTCCATCTTCATCTGAATATTGCCTTCTTCTTCAGGATTTGAAACAAAATGTGTATCAGCATAGCAGGATATTGTGAATATGGGCTTACCTTTGACAAGCTCTTGGGCTTTAAAGGAAAGTAAGAAAAGATGTTTGCCCTAATAAAAGGACTTTTTAAAACAGAAGAAAACACTATTTTCTAATGAAAAACTGTTAAACATTACAAAAAAAAGAAAATGTGCCATATGGCAATTATGCCAAAAGGTAGAATTTATTACCAAATGAAACTGTTGGCTTGTGCATTTCACAGTTTCCTCCATTCCCAACCAGTGTGTTTTTAGAGGCTTTCTGTAGGGTTAGTTGCCCAGACTTCTGCAAAAAAACAACAGTTTGTCCTTATTGCAGGAAGTGTTAGGAAATCAAATCCAACTGAAGCACCAAATGAAATTACAGACTTGTTCTGTCCCAGCTGCGTGACACATGCCAAGAGCTTATTTTTTCAGTGCAGACATTTAAAGAAATGAATACAGAATTTTATTTGTTCTCCTACTGAATGAATTATCCCTATTGTGTTTTCCTTACTTCTATATTCTATTTAGTACTTCAGCAAAGTGACTTTTTCACTTCTCCTCAGTGAAAATGCTTTCACGTGTCCTGTTTTATTTTAATAACTAGTCTTATGAGAATAAAAAAGTAGCAACCTATATAAAACTTGAGTTTGAATACTAAATAATGTTTGCGTGGGACAGATTTAGCTGTGACTGATTTATCAGTGATAGCTATAATGTCTTACAACAGGTTCATAGGTGACACATTTTATCATTGTTTTTATCAAATGACTTTTATTCCAAAAAAACAATATGCAATTTCAAAATGATTCAGTCACTGACATTACAGAAAATTCTTGTGAAATTTATTCTAGTGTTCTCTCCTCTCACAGAGTCTGCTAATGAATACTCACATCCCAACATGTTTTTGAATCTTTAAAAAAATATGTGTTTAATATTTGAACCTTTGTGCCATCAATTTCCTTTGTAATCTACAGTTTTAATTCGGTCATATTATTGAAAGTGTTTCCCTTCTTCCTGCCCCTCCCATCTACTGCATCTGTTTATTGATGAAAGTGGATGTTTGCATTATCAGCTCCAATAAGATTGGTGCTCTGAAATTGTGAGGCTGAGGTGCAGTTAGCATGCGTTTAGCATGCATTTTTAAATGGCGTGCATGTCACTCGCATACAAATTGTAACATGATGTGGGGTTTTTTTTTGTGTGAGCACCTGCTGAATGAACTTTCTCAGTGTGTTCAACAATGCTTACTGCATTCAAAATATATTGCAGAAAAGAGGGTGAAGGAATAAATTTGAAGACGTGAGATCCCCTCACTTCCACTTTAGCATGCTGTGTGACTCCCACAACTCAGCTGGCAGAGATCCTTGAGACATGAAAGGGGATTCTTTAGCAAGGACAATGATGTTTTTATTTGGCAGTAGGAAAAGATGCAAGGGAACCCAATTAAGCTTGTGCTGAATGGCTTGATTCAGCTATGTTCGTTCTCTGATATTTCACTCCTGTTCCTGTGATTGGCATGGGGAGGAATACAGGAGAACAAGTCCATAGAAACTCTCATCACAAGGACAACTTCCTTATCTATAACCTGTCAAATTTGCTAAAAGCTAATGTCAGTGTACTAAACACTTTATGAATGTACTTGTGCAATTTGTTCATTGGTTTGGTTCTGTGAACAGAGCACATCCCTGAATGTCTTTCATCTCTCAGGCCTCTCCTAATTTGCCGTCTTTGGCATTTAATGTCAAGGAAATAGTATAATGTGAATTTGTGAAAAATATTTTCAGCAAGTTCATGCTGATATAGAATTTCCCTGAGAGGCAACATTAATAATGGGTTGGCACAACACATTTGCTGGAGTGGATTTGATGCCTTGATTGAGTTTCCGTGGTGCGTTTGTTGTTGCTTTGGGGAACGTGTGGATATTGGGTTCAACAGACCATAGAATTTTGAATTAACCTCTCTTTTTCTCTTCATGAATATAATGGCTTCACAATCTGTTCTTGCTTTGGCCTTTTATGTAAGGGAAGAAGTGAGGCTCTGATTTAGAAAAAAAAAAAAGTCTGCCATTTTTGAAAGCATTGTGAGGAAAAATAGATATGCATAAGGAAACATTGATTCGTGAGAATCTCATAGACTACTTTCCCTGAAGAGTTTCCTACACTGATGCTCCATAAAATATTTATTTTAGCCTTAAAGTACAAAAGATAAAAACCATTAACACTAAGTTCAGAATATGGCAGAGGAAGGTCCACCCTTTTTTTAGGAGAAGCCTATGATTATTTTCAAGAATCATGTTGAACAATGTCGGATGTCTCATTTTAGGTAATTTCTCCTTTTCTGGGAGTTGTAATTGAATTATGTAGTTTTATAAGACGAAGAATGAAAAATAATAGATGATTTTTTTTTAGTTATTCTCTGTTGATGTGCTCAGAGTATGTTCTGATTGCCTTTTCAGTCAAGGAATTTTCTTTCAGGATCTAAAAACACCAGAGTAACAGTCTGATCTATGCATTATTTCCAAAACCTAAGACATTCCTTTAGTGTGTGTGTGTTTGTCTGACAGAGCTATGCACTTGAATGGGAGAGAGGAGAGCTGCTAATAGAAGATAGTAGTTAGAGGCTGTAACTGTATTGCAAGGTGAAAAATGTGCTCAGAGTTTTTGTAAGGAAAAATTTGTATAATACCTACCAATGTGGTGTTTTGTGAACTCAGGTACAGGATGATTATGAAATTTGCGTTATTTAAATAAGGCATAAGTGCTAAAGTACATAACCTTAGCATGTTAATTTTACTTCTTAAATTGTTATATTACAAAGAGGGTAAAGATTAAATTTATTCTTGAATATTTCACTGTTTAATCTATTTTTGCTTATCAAGACACACTTTCAAAGTTATTTTAACTTGCTATCTGCCTACTTTTGCCCAATTTCATTGTATTTTGGTTCTTGCTCTGACAAGTTTGTTGCTCTCACAAGTTTGTATCTAAAATGTTTATATTTAAGCTTTGAATGCAAAATAAAAAAAGTACTCTGTGATAATGTTATATTCTTGTTTTATTTTAGAGAAAACCTGGTATGAATAGTTTCCACGTTTATTAGTTTACCTTAATAGCAAGCCATTGGTATATTCCTGAATGTTCTTTTTACCTAAGCACTGGGCACAATTACAAAGAATTAATAAATCTGTTTGATACTGTAGGGATTTGTTTCCTGATATCCTTGTTGAAATTTGTGTGGGTTTTAAAAAGCGAGTTAAACTGGGGAAAATTAAATTAACCTTTGGGACAGCCTGTCTGTATTCCAGACCAATAGTAAATTATTTGGGTGAAATTTATTTACTCTGGGAATTAGCTGAAATGATGCTGACCATGGGTTTAACTGTTCAGAAAATGGTGTTTAAGACTTGTAGCATGCCTTTTTTTTTTTTTTTTTTACTGACAGAAAGATCCAAAAGTGGCAATTTCATTTTCCTTCCTTTGTTTAAAAAGCATAAAATGGACTTTAATTGGTTATTGTATACACAATGATTTTCCCCCAAATTTTCTTGTTCTCACTATATTAACTCCATTTTTTGTAACATCTAGGAAAGCAGGAAACAGATAGACTGGTCTTTAAAGCAAGACAAGCTTCAAGTAGTGGAAGCATAGGCTAAAGCTGGAGGAGTTAGGGGACACTGTTGTTTTATTAACAACTTATCATTCCTGCTCTTTTTGTTCTTCCCTTTGCAAGTACCAACTCCGCAGACAAGAGACTGAACTGGTGTTGCATGGACCTGATTTTCTGAATGGTCAACACCTGTTACTCTAAGCAGGCCACAGAGAAGTGAGAATCTCAACAATCCTGTAAAAAGCTAGGAAACATTTCTTTAATATACTGTCTTTTCCAATATTTTTATCTCTAGTAGTGACAAAGGAAAATTTTAGCAAAAGATGTCATAATGTTGCCAAGCCCACACAACTGTGCTTGATATAGTATTCCAGCTTCTTGTGTGACACAAAATGTAGGCAGTTTTGGTATCAGAAAATCATGTAGCTTTTTTGCACGCAAATAGAAGACACTTTATTTGTCACCATATGGAACAAAAGAAATTACCGAGGGTGAAAGACAAAGCAAGACAATTAATGTGCTTGTTGTTTGTCAAGAGGAAACCTTCTAGTATCATAATGCTGTAATTCAGGTTTCATGGTGAGGGTTTTTGAGAAAGCACCAGAAGTAGTGATTTGAAAGATTTATTCATTCAGTGACAAATGCAATGGAAACGTGTTCAGAGGCTTGCTTTATAGTCAATTGCTTCTTGTAACGGATTCATTTATCAGGTATTTGACTAGGAGGAACTCAGTATAATATTATATTGATGTAGATCGATGCAGAACAAAATACTTTGAATTTCATAGGCTTGACTATACAGCAGAACTGATTATCGCTGTATCTTAAATATCAGGTAGTTTCTTTGATAGTATTTGCCACCTGTTGAACATGATTTTTCTGTCATAGTCTTGCAGTATGTTAATTTAAAATGATAAATATAAGGAAATTGTAGACATATAGAAATTATGTAAAGAGATTTCTCCTAATTTCCTCTCTTCTGTGCAATTTTGGTCAAGGATACAATAAGGGCTATCCTTTTGTGGCAGAATATTAAAAAGTGAGTGTTTAAGCATATATTTTCACATTTTCTCTGATCTAGCCTGAGCAAGACCAGTTCATCTACATAGGATAATACAGCTGTACAATCACATTATTTCTTCACTTGTTTTATTCTCAGGGGAATTTCAGCTCTTAAAGTTATTAAGAAAATGCTCTTAACAAAAGACATAGCAAAAAGGTTTGTAACTGGCTGCACAGAATTAGTTTTCAGTCTGCAATCGTCATGGTCCATATTTTGTGCTTTGATGCAACTCTGAGAATTAGGGATGACATTAAGCCCTTTGCTACCGCAGGTTCTTCAATCCTGAGTAAAAGAAATCCTTAATTGTGACATGAAACTTTCTTTTACCTGGGTTAAAGACTATCCATTTCGCCCTTTTCAGGAAATACCCTGGCATTCTCCGCTCCTGGCGATACACTGCTTCCTCTTCATGGCTCAATGCATTATATAGGGAATCTAAGGACAATGATGAATCTGGAACCCAGTGTATGTTCCTACCTGTGTTGGAAGTCTCTGTGTCACATCCATAGGATTTATTGTTTGGGTTTTTTTTTTTTTTTTTTTTTTTTTTTTTTTTTTTTTTGTTGTGTTTTT
>VWZD01007569.1:200033-213327 GCA_013396695.1 Sakesphorus luctuosus | reverse complement strand
TTTTTTTTTTTTACATTTTGTTTGTTGAATCCCATTAACTGCTTGCTGTTATGTGGTTAGGTATGTCAGGTGCTAACTTGCTGTAGGCAGCACAGCGAGTGAAATGAGTCAAACGCTGCTACAGCCTTGGGCACCTAACATCCATGCTGTTTGTTAGCATCATCAGACAGGTAATTCTGAGCATAGATAGTAGTAACTTATCACAGCCCCACATAACACAAGGATGAAATCAGTCTCCCCAAGCTAAACCTGAAAGAGTTGTCAACATATGCTGGAGTGTATATGCTGTAGCTTTCATAATTCTCTTCATTAAATACTGTTTTGACTAGCTTACAATTACTGGCAAAAAAAAAAAAGCCAAAATCGAAGCAACTAACAACTATTTCATTTTATGACTTTGTGTGAGATGCTGGAAAACAGTGCCGTGGAAAGGGACCGAACTTGAGGGTCCTGGTTGATGGCAAGTTGAATGTGAGTCAGCAGTGCCCTGGCAGCCAAGAGGGCCAACTGTGTCCTTGGGGGCATCAGGCGCAGCATCACCAGCCGGTCAAGGGAGGCAATTGTCCTGCTCTGCTCTACACTGGGGCAGCCTCACCTTGAATAATATTGTGTGCAGTTTTGGGCACCACAATATAAGAAAGATATTAAGCTCTTAGAGAATGTCCAAATGATAGCAACAAAGATGGTGAAGGGCCTTGAGGGGAAACCGTACGAGGAGTGGCTGAGGGCACTTGGTCTATTCAGCCTGGAGAACTGGAGTCTGAGGGGAGATTTCATTCCAATCTACAACTTCCTCATGAGGGAAAGAGGGGAAGAGGAGGGGCAGACACTGTTCTCTTCTCTGTGCTTACCAGGGACAGAACCCGAGGGAAAGGTCTGAAGTTGTGTCAAGGGAGATTTAGGTTGGATAGTAGGAAAAGGTTCTTCACGTGGAGGGTGGCTGAGTGCTGGAACCGCACCAAGCCTGACAGTTTAAGCGTTTGGACAATACTCTCAGGCACATGGTGTGACTCCTGTGGATGGTCCTGTGCAGAGCCAGGAGTTGGAGTCAGTGATCCTTGTGGATCCCTTCCAACTGAGCATATTCTGGGATTCTGGGAAAACACACTGTTTTAATCCCTCCACTGGTGTCACATTTCCAGAATTCTTTTACCATCTTCCAGAAAATGTATAATCTTTCCACTAAATCTTAGCTGAGTGGAGGCCAGAGACCCATCAGCTTCCTGACAACTGAAAACAACCTATCTAAACAAGGTCACAGATTTCATTGCTTAGTTGGGGCCAGTGTGGCATTAGAAGACCTTTTGCAAATCCTTCATTCTTCTTAAACCTTGTATGTGTCTTTATTAGGTTGTGTGTCATTACCAATGAAACTCTTTGCATTTATCTATTGATTAAGTTGTAGGGTTGTGCAAATGCTAGGTAAAATTTAGCTAATGCTGAAAGCTGGTGCAGAGAACATACTTAGGAGTCAGTCTAATGCTTGCTGTAGAACTTGACGCTAAAATTACTTGGCAATCAAAGTAAAATCTCAGATTTTCAAGGGGTATGTAACTATCCAGTATGTACTACAGTACATATGTAAACATTGTTCTCTGACTCAAACACATTAATTTTAATAAACAATTTTCCTCCATATTACTGTTATATTTTCCTGTTTTACACTGCCTTTTTATCAACCTTGAGCTCTAGATATTATTACTAATAATGATTTTGTATGCACAAATGTATTGAGTAACATTAATTCTGAATTTTTCACTTTTAAAAAGGAAATGGTCCAAAATACGGTTAAAAAAAAACCAAAAACAACAAACAAACATGAAAAACTGTAACACAAACCTTCCATTTTGTTTTACACAGTAATTTGTTCTTGATAATGCAGTGTCAAAGAAAGTCGTTATGGGTAGATTTTCAAAAAAAAACCCACTAAATAATCTCCACCAGTTCTTTTGTTCTTTTTGGTCAGGTTGAGAGAGATGTAGCTTAGTGGTTTATCTGGAAATCAGGAGGAATCTATCTAGGTCATAGTAAGACGTCCACAACGTTTGCTCAGTATTTGGCAAAGGACTGAAATTACTGCAATCCTTCTCCTCCTACACTCACAGTGTGTTCTTTTAACACCCATCCCCATAGCAGTTATTTTCTAATAGATTTTTGTTTTTAATTTAACAGATTTTTCTCTTTGCATTTAGCATCTTTTGCATTTCTTTAGTCTCATTTTGATATTGTAACTTTCCAAGGTAATTCTGAGAAAGAAATAAACCAAACTGTATGTACAATTAGAGTAGGTATTGAACATGCTATGTCTGGAATTATCAGCGCATAAGTCATCATCTTAAGAAGATTTTATTGTCATGGGCTAGAATTCAATGAAGTGAACCTCAACCCTTTGAATGGTGAAGTGTTAAGACCTGCTACTTATATTGATAATTTTTTGTCTTATTGATTATTTTTTTTCTTTTGGAGAAAAATAGTAATAAAAATGGATTCTAGAATAAATTTAATTTGCAAATTTTTTCTCTAATGCATAAAAGCATCAATTTTTATCTGTTAAAAAGTTAGTGGTCATTCATTTTATTGATACAGAACACTGCTCTATAAAATTGCAGTTAAATTTGTGGCATAGCTGTATTTTTAGAGAGGTAAAAAGACAACTGGATGAATTGTAAACTAGAGAACATTTCTTTCTTTTTGTGTTGATACAGAAGACTCGTTAAATCTTGTATCAGGCTTGCAGGCACTGCAGAAGGACAGACATTTCAGACATTTCCAACCTGTTAGGATCTTTGGAAGTTAATGAGCCATCCCATTGTTATTATGTTGTGTTTTATCAGGGGTTTGCTCTGGGCTTTTATTTGATTTTCAGATTGTAGTGTGATCTCCTATGTGTGAGCACTGGATGACATCAACTTTAGAAATGCTGTGCTTTCCAGTACTGATGTGCTATACCAAAATCTTTTAATGCTGTTTGAATTTGTTATGATTCTTCAAGTGTCCTAACACCATTAAGCATTTCAGACAGGATCAAACAGGCTTTGTTGAGTTCTTTAGAGATTCAAGAACAATTTGGCCATGATAAAGTCTGTAGCATTAGGATCTGCCAGGTGTACTGGGACCTCCAAATATTCTAGTTTCTGGTCACAGCATATACCCTGCTTCACCTCTTTCAGAGCCCCCAGGCTAACTGTGGTCTCATGCTTGTCTCAGAAGTGCCCTGTCTGAGATTTTCAGAAGGCAGGATAAAGGGCAACCAGGTAGTATGGGGAGGAGGGCATAAATGCCTCCACGTGTTTCCCCTTGTCCTTGGCAGCCTGGAGATGCCAGTAGGGGAGCACTGCCTCAAATTTAGAGAATTAAATGGAGAACAAGAAGGAAGAGAAGAAAAGGGCACCAAAAACTGTATTACCTCATTACTAAAGAAACAGAATTGAATAATTCTTAGGTGCTTTGGGGTCATTCCTTGTAGCTACTATTCTGTTTTTTCTCCAAGACAAAGGTGCTTAAAAAAAAATCTTTTCTACCAAATTTTATAAGGCCATCAAGATATTGCTCTAACAAAAGCTTCTATTAAGGAAGTATATCAGAAGATATTTAAACATCTGGCAAGTGTGAAACCACCCCTTCTGAGGGGAACTAAGGGCACCACTACAGTCATTGGTGTTACACCTTTAATGTAGTTTGATTTATCCAGCATTTTTATGTAGACCCATAAAGCACATCAGTAACATCACCATTAGAAATTATGATCTACCTTGTATGTGTTATGTGTTTGAACTAGTAGGTCCATGCCAAGGGAAAAGGAAGTTCATTCCTGCATTAAACCAGGGCCTTTTGGCATAAGACTTAGAAGTCAGTATCAAATTTTCCATCTCCTTCTTTGTGCTTTTGATCAGAAACTCAGGGTTGATTTTCTTTAGCTAGAAGCCTAATTTTGGAGAATTTCAAACAAAACTCAAAACTATTCCTTTTCGCATATTCTCTCACAGACGCTGTGTAAGTCTGTCTATTTAGAGACTCACAATCAAGATTCTCATCTTAGTGTTTTTCATTACTTAAACAAACCAGAAAAACAAAACAACCGTGCTTTTTCTGCATGGTAAAATGAGGTAAAATGAATACTGTAGTTCATTATCTTTTGAACCTGAGTATGAAGTTGAAGAATGACAGTCAGTTGTGTGGAAGCTCTTCTTGTGTAGGGGAGGGGGTTGAGAAGGTAAGGAACTAAAAAGGCACTTGTTTTAGAGCAATCAGGCCTTCTTGTGCTGACATGCAGTGTTTTTCCACTCCAGTTGACATGGTTAGGCATCCTCTGACACCCTGGGGGATGTAAATCAGAGACTGAGAATTTTAGACCTTTTTACTCTCTGGAGAAATGTACCTAGTATTTTAATGATTGTTTATCTTTCCCAACTGTACATCTGCTTAGATGCATTCGGGTTTAAATATATGTAAATATATATCCCCACTCAAATCTTCAGAAGACAAAAAACTTTGATCATTTGTATGGCTTGTTAACATTTTCCTATACATTTTCCAGAGGTGTACTAGGAACAGCCTGCCGTACAGCTGTTCTTCTCCAGCTGAACAGGTTCATAGGGAATGAAGAGCTTAGAGCAATTTGTAGGCAATGAAGCAAAAAGAAAAATCCACAAAGAAGCAGCTGATGTTAGCAGCTTTTAAAGAGAAGGAAAAGAAAGGGAAAGAATAGGGAGACAAATGTAGAACAGAGAGAGAGCACACGATGTTGGAAGAAATCTGAATTACTGTTTTTCAAAACCAAGGAGAAGCTACAGTGCTTACCTTATAAGCCATACTTTATCCTTTCGTGCTTTTTACTGCTTGCTGAACAATATCTGCACTCAGCATACGCAGACGTTAAGCCAATGCTTTACCTTGCTGGGAGCTCGAGGCTGGCAGCCAAAGTTTTGTGTTACAGCTTTGTCACTGACGCACACCTAGGACTCAGTCGGGAAAGTGTTCAGGGCATGTTAAATTATAAGCACATGTTTAAATCCCACTGCTTGCCATAACTGCTTTCTGGAATGAAACCTGCATGTTAAACTCTTGCCTTGCCTATTTCCCCTTACTTGTAAGACAGGAATAATACTTAATTCTTATTTGTGTTTTGTAGCTTAATTCAGGGCATTTATACAGCACTCTAAGCAAAACTTTTAACATGACAGAATTGTGGTTTATTACTATATTTCATTAGCATTAAAAGAAATTGTAAGTGTAGTTAAAAGCGATCCACATCTAAATTTTCATGGCATTGCACAACTGAAAATTTTAAAGGGAAGACTTTCAGTATTAATTGTCATTAAATCAATATCACAGAGTCAAGTCTGGCTCCTTAGCTCAAAAATAGCATGGGATTTTCTTTCAAGAGGTCCTTCAATGTCTCTTTATTTATTTATTCTCAAACAAAGTGACTGTGAGACATTAATGGTCAAGATTATATATCAATATACAGTTTATTTACTTTCCAGAGAGACCTATGAACTAAGGAAAACAGTGATAAGATGTGAAAAATCTATGGCCAAGGTGTAAGAGCAGCTGTGAGAATACTAGATATTTTTATTTAGATGTTTTCCTACAGATATTATTTAGAAGGAAAAAAAATACTTCACGATGCACAGATGATCTGATAAATCATTAAAAAAAAATGAGAGAAAATAAAGGAAACCACTTTAAAATGTGGCTGCTGCATTTTTGAAAACACATGTTAGTGATTTTAAATTCCCCATAAGAGTACATTTGATATTCTTAAGGTATGTAATAGATGTGATGCAGTGTCATGGCTCAGAGGGACCCATTAATTTATTTCACTGGTTCATTTATTACCTGGGGGTGAGCACAGGCAATAGAACAAGGTGTCAAACTTACTTTTCAGCCCTTGGTCTTAAAAGAAGCTAAATGAAGGGTTTAAGTATATTTCAAGTTATTATTCTTAGACTTCTCCTTCTCCTCTGTTTACAGCTGGCAAACACAAATGTTATCCAATTTTCAGTGTCAACCCCTTATACTGTGTTCCACTTAGACCTGTTGTTTTCACCATGGGTCCCTTCATACTTTCTTCTCTGCTTTGTGTGACAAGCTATAGCTTGTGTCAGATGACTCCAACAATCCCTGCTTAGGGGAAAAAATGTAAAAAAAAAAAAAGAAATATTTCACTTTTGAGTGGCAGTAAAAAAGTACGAGACTGGCATATTTTTTGAAACGAACACAGGTCAGATCAGAGAAAGGAAGGCGATACCCATGCTTAGAAAGAGGAATAGACTGTTTTGAAATATTGGAGGAGAAAATGGCAGAATATTCATCTGTTTCAGAAATATTATGGGTGTATGTCAGTACTCGCAATGCTGCTAAAGCTTGCTCCTTACTGAGCTTCAGATATAAACTGAGTGTGTAGCTCAGCCAGACGGTAAAGCAGGCCAAATCATGCCTCTGCTTTAGAGAAGGCATGTGGACTCTGGACCAGGAGAGCAGAGAAATTAATTTTACTATAAATTTGGAATGAAACTGGAACTGTATATTTTCTCCCAGTTTACTGCCTGCATGCCCTGCCACAAAAAGGCTTCAGTCATCAAATAATGTAATAAGTAATGATGGATGCTGATGGAGCCAGGACGATGGTACTGATAGCCTTTCCTTTCTTCCCTGAGAAATTTGTGTTTCACAGTAAGATACTAAATGTGAAGATGTTAGTGTCTACTAAAATAAAGAAAAAATAAGAAGGAATAATGTGGAGTAAAATAATGTGAAAAGCCTTTTTTTTTATCGGGTTTAAGTCACTCCAAAAATGTGTTCTTGTAAGCCTTGGAGACCTCTGCTGTGTTGGGTAGGAAAAAAAATAAGATCCTCTTATGACTTTGACATTAGAAAGCACTGAAGGTGCTCATAGCAGTAAGCTATAATACATATATATGTGTGTGTATATATATGTGATAATACATATATATATGTGATAATATATATTATGCTGCTGCTAGATGCTTAATTTAAATTCATATTCCAGTATTCAGAATCATTAGTTTATTTTGCTTGTCTGACAGTTGTTTTGGGGTGGTGAAGGATGGAAAATGCTGAACTCTCTCTTCACTGAAGCTGATGTCATTAGGTGCCCTATCCTTTACCTTATACACATAATTCTGCCTGTAGTTTGGTTTGAGTAAAGCCAGCTCAGCAACAAAGACAATTATTTTGAGAGAACTTTTATGTTACAGCTCTTTATTTTACTACTGAGGGTTTTCTGTGTTTAGTGGCTCCATCTTGGGAATCCACCTCATTTCTTGGCTGTAATGACCTCTGTGTTTATAATGTTTCATTGTTTTCCAAGCAGTCAGTTGGAGGTGAATGCTGTAGTATTAATATATTTATCATCAATTCATGTGACCTGACCATAATTTACTCAAGCCCCCTGGTCCCTTTCCCTTTAAGCTTTGCTGTAATACATTTTCTTGAAATCTAGAAGTATAAGGGACATTGTTTTCAGGCAGATGAGAGATTTTATGATTTTGGCTTCTATTGCAAATATATCAATTCGCATATTTTATCATTGTACATGACTTCTTCCCTGCTAGAAGTTTGAATACATATCTGTTGATTATGTTATCATGACAGTGTTTCATCCTTAATACTAAAACAGTAAGACAATATTCTCATGCTTTTCAACCATAGATCTTAGAATTTTGTGAAGGAATTCAATACTTTTAGCCCCAGTTTACATGTTGAGAAAGTGAGGTACAGGAAAGGAAATGAATTTCCCCAAATTAGACTAAGAAAGCTTCAACAGAACTGAGTATTGAGGCTGCATTCATTACCCTTTTCTGCTTCCAAAACATTGAAGTTACTATGCTTGCATGCAGATAAAGGAATAAACATTTCTTAAATGTATGGCTAATCTTGATTTTTTCATTCCTTGATTTTTTTCTCTCAGTAGGATACATTATCCTTGCTTGTTTCTAAGGAAATTAACTTTGAGTTATTTTTTCTTTTTAAAGATATTTGTATAGATTTCTCTAAATAGTAATCCAAATTAAATCTCTGTGTTCAAAATGCCTCTACTCAAGAATAGCCAGTTTCAACTTTCTTTTTCATTTGGATCTGGCTATTTTGCTACTTTAATGAGGTAAAGATGAACTGCAATAAGGCCTTTGGTAAACAGGGCTGTCTGATAATGTTCCACGTTTATTGTCCAAATAGCATTTTACAGCACAAAAAGGAAAAATTGAGGACATTTTAAAATCAGCTACAAAAACTGACACATCTCTTGTTGTTGTCACAGTGCTGGTAAAACACTATTTTAAGTAACCATTTTTTTAAAAAAAACACTTTTAATTAAAAATAAAAAAGCCAGTCAGTTTACTAGAGACATTTAAATGGATTAGTGCCATGTTGTCTCTGTTGTATATTCTGATAGTCAAAGTTTAACAAGAAAATACATACCAAAACACAGTCTGTGTTTGCAACAGAATGAGGTTTTGGTAATAATTTACTGAAAATACATTTATTTCACTGAAAGCTTATTTACATGGCAATTTTCAGAAGAATTAATCTGTAAAAATGAATTTAAAGTGGATTAGTTAAACCTAATTAAGTCCTTGTATAGATGTTGATTCAGAATAAAAATTGCCTTGATTTGGTTTAACTTCACTCCCTTCCAAATTAATTACAACTACCTGATATTTAACATAGTTTAAATAATCCACTTTAAGAATTAAATGTAGAATAAGTTTGCTGCATGCTTCTGTGTAGACAAGTTCTCTGGGAGAAATCTGTCTGTCTGAACATTTCCCAGCTCTTAACATCTAGGTGTAAGCAATAACTGAATTTCAGGGGGAGTCTGAAGTCTTGCAAAAGATATTAAATCACACTGAATTTGGAAGTGATCTTTTAGGAAAGGAGAGGATACAGATATATAAGGTATTTAATAGGTATGAAATTAGGATTGAGGGGGTGGAATATCTTCTAATGATACCTTCTTCCACTAACTGTGGGAGAAGTCTAGTCTTTAAATTTTAGGCTAACATTTCTGGATGTGAACATAGCCCCCTTCCCTGGGAAGGAATAAACTGGTAAGGGTCATCCTCTGTGGATGATAGAAGTTGAAACTTGGCTCGTAATTATAATTACCTGTCCTCTCTTCAAAATATGATAGCTTCTTTTTTCTCAATTTCCTATTTANAGCTACAAAAACTGACACATCTCTTGTTGTTGTCACAGTGCTGGTAAAACACTATTTTAAGTAACCATTTTTTTAAAAAAAACACTTTTAATTAAAAATAAAAAAGCCAGTCAGTTTACTAGAGACATTTAAATGGATTAGTGCCATGTTGTCTCTGTTGTATATTCTGATAGTCAAAGTTTAACAAGAAAATACATACCAAAACACAGTCTGTGTTTGCAACAGAATGAGGTTTTGGTAATAATTTACTGAAAATACATTTATTTCACTGAAAGCTTATTTACATGGCAATTTTCAGAAGAATTAATCTGTAAAAATGAATTTTTCAGGGGGAGTCTGAAGTCTTGCAAAAGATATTAAATCACACTGAATTTGGAAGTGATCTTTTAGGAAAGGAGAGGATACAGATATATAAGGTATTTAATAGGTATGAAATTAGGATTGAGGGGGTGGAATATCTTCTAATGATACCTTCTTCCACTAACTGTGGGAGAAGTCTAGTCTTTAAATTTTAGGCTAACATTTCTGGATGTGAACATAGCCCCCTTCCCTGGGAAGGAATAAACTGGTAAGGGTCATCCTCTGTGGATGATAGAAGTTGAAACTTGGCTCGTAATTATAATTACCTGTCCTCTCTTCAAAATATGATAGCTTCTTTTTTCTCAATTTCCTATTTAGATACATTCTGGTAATAATCCTGAATTACCAATAAAGTATTTATAAGGTTCTTTGTGTGTTTTTTAAAAGGATGGCTTTTTTTTTTCAAAAATTTAGAGTATCACCACATACCACAATTTGTGAGTGACAAATAACTTCAAGCAGACATAGGAACAGATAGATTCCTAAAGAAAAGTAACACCCATTTCTGTCATAGCTGTGCTATACTTCAATGAACATGGAAATTTGGAGAAAAATAGATGCATAGTGAAAATAAATTTTGAAGAGACTACTCCCATTAGTGAGCTTTTAGTATTTAAAAATGAAGTCTCTTATGGGCAGGACAGACTTGCATTTCAAACGATGGCAGTTATTAGGAGTATCGTAGGTAACTTTTTCTTGTCCTAAATTTTCTCTGCTAGTTTTGCAACATGTTGCATGATTCCAAACCTTTCCTTTCAGTTTTAGTCGATTGTATATTTTCACAAGATACATAGGAACCAGCTTTATTTGAGGCTAAAATATTTTGAGTGGTGAATTATATCCCCTTACTTAAAGTAATATTAAGAATGATGCTTCTGTAAGACCTCAACCTGATAAATTTCCCAGTATGTTGCACATGTTATCAGAACCACTGTAAGGTAAAAATGCTGTAAGGGGTGGGGAGGAGTAAGTTTTTGAAACTTAAGACTGATAGTTCTGTGTGTACCCTAAGTACACAGTGTGTACCCTAAGTACACAATAATTCCAGATATAGGTGATTTCATTTACAAAACATTAGCAGTATTATTGTCTTTTTTAATTGATTTTTACATGGCACAGTTTAAAAGCTGGGTTTGTTTCTCTTTGCTTGCTTGGTGGCAAACACCACTAGAGAGAAAACTTCCAGTCACTAAAATAGAAGCATCACAGAAATGTTCATTTTGGCAATACTAACTTTACACACTGATTGAACTATTGGATTTTGAAAGAAGAGAAAGGAGAAAGAAACTGTGAAATAGTAGTAGGAGGAAACAACAGAACAATTTTGAGAACTGAGAACTATGTGGTAATATCCTTCACATTTCACCTTTATGGGAAATAAACCACAGAACCATAATGAAAGCCATTAATGGCGCACAAATGTACTTCACACATATAAATCAGCTCTGGAGTAACTGGAAAAAAAATATAAGGGGAAAACCAGATTTAAACTGTGGAGCTGCAGAACTACAAACATACATTTGATACGTACAGAAAAGAATCCTCTCTGCTGAGGACCCCTGGCAGTGTAAACCAGCAAAATCTGCTTTGCAGTATCTCCTCTCTCGGCCTCAGGTCCAACTCTCCATTCCCTGCTCTGTCTCACCTCTGTGAGTTGTTGCTGCTTGCTGTGTCCACAGATAACAAACCATACCAAAAAGTGGTAAGTACTTGTGGCTGAGCAAGCTAAATATGCTTCCTGTGGGGTCAAAGGAGCACTGGTACCTGCAGGTCAGGAGTGGGAACTGAGTCCTGAGTGAAAGAGGAAAGGGAAAAGGGCAGTTTAAGCTGCTTTTGCATACACTTGAGTTCAAGTACAAATATGATAATGTTTCTTGTCTTCATGGGTACATATTTGTATCATTCTTATGCAGTCATGCAGTACATCTGAAGTGATATATCTGTTTGCTTCCCATTCATAACTTTGAAGCTGAAAATGCTTTTTTTTTTCTTGTTTCTTTGGTTGCTTTTTATGGTGTTTTGTGTTTTTAGTTCAGCAGCTACAGTAAATATTGCTTTGGCAAATGTCTTCTGAAACATCTGAATTATTAAAGCATAAATTAGATGATTTAAGAGTAGAACATTGTTTATAGAAGTACACTTGTCATGGTTAGGGAGATAAAAAAGAAATAATCGTATCATGCCAGTAGTCCCTCGGGAACACCCTACCTTCCTGATACATCCGTGTTTCTTGTAGTTCAGAACACTTGTTAAGCTGAAAGGGGAAAAGAAGAGCATGACATTCATACTTGTTGTAACATAAACCATTTCTTATCTCTCCCCTCAGTCCCTCTCCTCTGCCTCCCTTCTGTCTCCATTTACAACTTCACTATCCCTCCTGCCTACTGGGACCATAACCTTAGTGTAATCTTTATTCTTTTTGCTTCCCTCTGCATATATAAGACAAGCTCTTTCCTTTTTTTTTTTCCTTTTTTCAATAGCCTAAAAAAACCCAAAACCACACATTTCTTTCCATGTTTTTGCTTCCTTCTGGTTTTATGTTTTTGTGTTTTGTGTTTGTTTGTTTGTTTGTTTGTTTTTAAAGACTACATCTTTTACTATCTCATCTCTCTGTCTCAAAATTCCCATATCAGCCAGCCCATGGTACTAAAATTGCCAGGGACGTTACCAATTCTATCTGCTAGTTCAGGGAATGGTTTTATCATAAAGTGGTCTTTGTTCCATTGGGTTGTAGAACTGAACACCTTATTTCTTTTCTTTCTTCCAAAAGACAATCTAAGAGGTATTTAATTATGCCAGAATGCACTGTTCTTTCAATGTGGACTGGCTTTCAGTAAGCCTGGAAAACATCTCTGTGCCATTATCAGCTTCTGACATATTCACCAGTCATTTTACTTATATTTGTTAGCATATTTTATGGTTTTCATCTTAATTAGAAATTTAGTTTTCATTTTTCAAATGAAGAACTTTGTCAGGATTTTTTCAGAAGCGTTGCTATCTTGGGTGAGCAATCCAACTTTGACTTTACCCTATTTAGATTTAAAAAGTAAACATCCTTGTGCCTAAATCCCATAGATATCTGGTCTTGATAGGTGTTCTGCAAAGGAGCTAAACATACACACACAGAGGCAGCAATGAGCTTAGTTACAAATAATCATGACCACAGACAGTTTCATTCAAAACACATTTAGAATATAAAGTGATGCTGTCTTTCTTTTAGAGCATTTGGCCAGGAAATGACAAACTTGGGAACATCTAAATGATCCTTTATAGGTTCAACCCCAAATTTTGTTGCTTCACTTCAGAAGAATCAGAACAACAGTATTTCCATATTTTGCAGAATGTTTTGAGGTCTTCTATTGGGGAAAAAAACTGTTTAAAAAAGTTGTACAGATTTTAAAAGAAGCATTGAAGTGTCCATAATTTTGCATTAATATTTCTGTATTAATAGTTTTGAGGTTCAAATTAACACTGTTATAAATGGCAGCACTTAGATATTCCTTCTGTGTTCCTAACTGTGCAATCACCAAGCAAATGTGGTAGGTTGATATCTTATGGCAATTCTACGTGGGAGAAGAACTCAAAGTATGAAGTTAATGCAGCAAAATTAAGGACCATTAAGCCTCTATATGGAAACTTATTGAAAAGTGGAGTGCTTAAGGGAGGATTAAACTACAAAAAAAAAAGTAATTTTAATTCAGGATGAGAGCATCTACCTATAGCTTAATGTGTTTTAATTTCTCTGCATTA
>VWZD01007569.1:146382-196380 GCA_013396695.1 Sakesphorus luctuosus | reverse complement strand
GTTTTCTCTCTTCACCTGTCTATAAATACTTGCTGATAGATATTTTACTTACATTAACAACCCCCAAACTTCCAGTGGTAGAATATATGGTCTCTCTTGGAAAACTGTTTTTCTTAGTGTCTAACCTGCTTTTCCTTTTATTTAACTCGTGTCCTACTCACTTTCCCTTTTATAGCAACTGTAGATATATTGAAAAATTGATCATGATCTTATGTGTGAAAAATCTTGACTATAGAGTATACCAAGGTGTGGATCTATTCTGTCTTTCATCATTATATGCAAAACTTACCATCACTTTCATTAAAACACCCAGAAAACATTTTGAAAATGTGGTTATCTATCTTCTTCCTTTCTAAAACCACTCTGTTCATAGCAGTGTACCCCTTTCTAGTAAGAGAGGTGAAAACACATGAGTACTGATGAGTATTAGCTTGCAAACAAGAAAAAAGCAAGCTGAAAAAAAAAAAAAAGCCTCCACATTGATGTTGTAACCATTCAGCTATTGCACTGTTGAATTTCCTTAATCTTAAACAGTGCTGCACAATTATATATTCACTGTTTGCTTTGTCTTGTAAAAACCCTGGAGTGATTTCTGTGCGAGGAAATTATATGATATGGCTGGCTTCTGAATGCATTGGTTACTTTTGGACACTTCAGGAGAAGTGGTTTAGCATTACCTGTTTGGATTTTTCCCATTTCTTTATTCTATTTTTTAGTTCTGAAGAGCAAGTCATAGGTAATTATATTCCAAAACCGCAATACCATAGCATTTCTATAAGAATCATGTCCTGCTGTTTACTAACCTTATATATCAACAGTGCATTCATTCAGTTAGTTTGCAGAGATATTTTGACAGTGCTGTATTTTCATAAATGCATGCAAATGCTTCTGTTTAAAGCACTAGGTCTTCTTAAGTTCTGCAAATGCACTAATGGTGTTGTGGCTGACAGAGCAAAAAATATCAAACAATATCAGAAGGGTTATCCCTTAATTCCCACACTGCTACATAGATGGTTTCTGTTTTGTTAAACCTATTTAAACTAACTTTTCCTTACTTTGGTGGTGTTTGTATTTGTAATTAAACTCCCTCCAATTTTTTTGTCTAAGTTGTTGATTATGCTGCACTCATCCATCAAGGTTGGTGAGCCATAGAGAAAAAAAACCCTGACAGTCCTAGCGGATTTATTGATGGGGAGAGGAAGTCAGAGTCTTTCCCTAGGGCTTTATAACTTCTTTAATTGCAGGAATACATAAATTTTGTTCAGTTAGAACATTTCTCTGGCTAACACCAAGAATTGCTCTCTTGGTGTGGGGAAATGAGCAATGGAAAACAATATATATTTCAAGCAAACTTGAAACCTGTCCCTATTCCGAATAGAAAGTGTTCCAGTTGTATCTCAAGACAGCTCAACTTTGATAAATCTTTTCAAGATCCACTTTTGGGGAGTTCTATGGCATCTCTTAAAAATTTGCTCAGATGACAGCTGAAAGGAAGTCTGCTAAGTACTCTGTAGGGTCTGGATAGGCTAACTAAAAATTCTCTGTGAAGTTAAAGAAAGGTAAATTGGAATTTGACAGGCTTCCTACCATATGCATTGTATGAGTTATATGATACTTGTTTTATAATATAGAATAGCAACTTAATCTTCAGGAGTTAAAGGATGGGTGGTGGACATATATGGAATATGAACTTCAGGCATATAGTTTCATGAAGTTTTGGTATGGTTCTCACCTTCCCTCCCTGCCTTTGCAGCCAAGAAAGCCTTATTTTTCTTTCCCTATAACATCTGTGGCTTCTAGGGTTTATGTGGCTGGTGAGGTGGTTTTGGCTGGGCATCATCATTACATGTGCATTCACATACATGCAGACATGCACACAAGGGCTTTCTCTGATGAGCAACCATAGAAGAAGAGATGTCAGCTTGATATAATGATAAAATAAAAATGCTATAGAAGCAAAGCTGCTGCTTTGGGGTTTCTTCATACTAATGCTTTAACACTATGCCTAGGCACTGCAACTCAGACCCCAGATACAAAGGAAGTCTGTAGTGAAAAAGAAGGAGGGGTAAAAAGTGACAGTGTAACACTGAAGTGAGCCCAGTGTTATTCTGGGTGGCTCTAGCAGCTGAGAAAGGAAACAACAATGTAAATTTTCTCTTTCATTTTCTGTTCTTGTTTGTTACCTTTATGCTTTCTTGGAACCCCTTTTATGAGTGAGATAGGCTCTGATAAAGGAAGTGGTGATACATGAAGTAGCATCGTGACAAAGCATAAAGTGATCATTGTCCTTGCTTATCCTCACTGAACTTTCACACCATTAATGTAACAAATAAGAATTATACTTAGGATCTCATCTCTGTGCTTTCAGTAGTGTCACACTTGAGAATTGACAGCCCAGCCTCTGCTAAAGCATTGCAAAATATATTAGGTTATTCTCATTGCTCTAAACAGACACATATAATTTCCAGTTGTGAGAAAGGTTAAGTGATTTGTTTCTGCTCAGACAAGAACTCAGTGATTATAAGCAGGAATTCATATACTTTTTGGTACTTAGTTTACTTGAAATAACATTATAACATTAACAAACATGAAAAATAACCGTTCATATTTGGCACTGAGGTAAATTACCAGAGTGTAGTAACTAATTGTGGAATTATTTTCATAAGCAGTTTACTTATCTGTACAAAAGTTGCAATTCTCTTTCTGCTACTACTGAGATTTCTTTTTCTGTTTCCTTCTCTTCCTTCCTTTTGGCCTTGTTTTTTCCCCCAAGATCTTTCATCCCATTAGCCAGGATCTGCTCCTAAGAACTTTGCTTTCAACAAGAGACTGTCATTTTGTAGCAGACGCCAGTTCCAGTCAGAGGCACTGTAAACAAAGTACCCATGACAACTGATTCATCCTCCATCGAGACCACACATAGTACCTAGGAAATGTCTGCACTCAAAAAGAGTGGATCCTGTTCCCAGCTCAGGTTTGCAGCACAAAGTGCCAGAACAGGTGCCAAGAGCATTCAGTTTGGTTTGAACTTTCTGAATAAACTAATGTATGATGAGGAATGCAGTCTCCATTGACGTTGCTGCCTGCGTTCTTGCTATTTAAAGAACAAGCTCCAGTCCACATAATGCGATCATTTCTATTTCTCTCAATATCTGAGTTAATAGGAGTAATTTCTACTTAAACAGTGTCTTTCTGTTGAGAAGCTCACACTTTACAAACATGAATTAATTAAGCTTTATACTCCCTCTGTGCAGCATAGGTAGACTCAGGAATAGAGTGGTTTAACATTATGCTAGTGTGCCAGTTGGGAAATACCAGAAATCTAGTTTTCTTAATTTGCACATGCCCTGGGGCAGATTCAGTGCATACTTTAAATGCAAGGACTGAAGAAGACCATAAGGAATGTGGTATTGATGGTACCTGCTGGCTTACAGGTTTGAGATAAGGACCCCTACTTGGGAGAACTAGAGTGCATACAGCAGGGAAACACAGGCTGATTCCTCATAAAAAGATGTATGGCAGAGGCTGCTAAGGTAGTACACAGCCTTTCCAGTGGGCCTTGAAGAGACTGGCTGTTGCAGTGACCTGTATGGCCTTTTTGCCTTCTCTCAACTCAAAGCAAGTTAATTAGAGATATATCTTCCTTGTAATGATTTCCCTAATATCAAGGTGGTGGCTGAGTGCAGGTATGGATTTCCTGGTGGGGCTTAAAGGGCAGGATCATTTCCATTTGGCATCATCTGCTATGACATACACCTGAGGTACATGACAGCCAAAAATACTCTTGCCAGTCAGAATGTTTCTGTGTTTAACCCCTGGTACTGGACACAGAACAGTCAGCTGAGCTTAGGAATCATGTCTTCTGGGTTTGTTACTATAAAAGTTTTCTAGCAAATACTTCTACTGTTTTTTTTTTCTCTTTGAAACACTATTTTTTAATGTGCAGTAACTTTTGATTTTGTTTTCCAAAGTAGCAGCTTTGCACTGTATAAATTATTACTTCAGGTACTAGGACACTGTTGCTAGGAAAGCAAAAAGAGAGACTGTAAATGGATATTAAAAAGAAAGAGCTTCTGCATTTCAAGAGTAATAGACAGAAGACAATTAAGGTCTAGCTGTTAAATCATAGAGCCAGGCCAATGCACATTGGGACTGCAAATTGGAAGTGTTGCATTATTTGTAAATGGCTGAATATCTGCTACAGTATCCATAACACTTTTTACTTCTCTAAAGCTGCATAACTTATTGCAGTGAAAAAAAAAAGGAGTGTAATTTAATCTATCTAAAGAGAAAATATGTTGATAATTACCCACTATTGAGTATACATAATGTCCATACACTTTGTTTTACAAACAAATGACTCAATGTCTCTTAAAGCCTTTTGGGAGAGAGAGTGGAGGACATGAGCTGCTTGAACAATGATTGCTGAAGGCATTTTAATGACTTAAGCTTGGAATAGGCATAATATCCCAGTGTGGAGAGTCTTTATGCCCTAGTAGAACTTTCTCTTCTCCTTCTGGAAAGTGTTTGTATGCTTTTGCAGTATTTCAGGCTGTTTACTAGTCCCCAGGGGTAGACTGTGGTGATACATCCACCTAAGGTGATACAAGCTCCTCAGGTCACTCAATACCTAGGAAAACATGAGGTGTTACTCTCTGTCCTTTTGTGTTTACTCAGTAACACTTCAGAAATATTTCTTTCCTCTAGAGTGTAAGGAGGCAGTGGAAGACTTTTTTTTTTAATAATAAAAACTGGATAAAATAAAGTCATTCTGTGGGTTTAGCCTTTAAAAGTCATTGGGGATTTAATTCCTGTAGTATTGATCCACAACTGGTGTTTCAGAGATGCAAGCCAAAGAAATTTCTGAGACACAGAAATGGATTCCAGTCCTACCTTCTCTGGAGTCCCATAACTCAGTAAGGATGAGATTTTGTCTAAATTCTGTTTGCATTTCAGGGTCATGCCAGAACTTCATGCCAGACTTATGGAGGAAAAGAAATTAAGTCATTCTAGCATCACAGTCAGTTTGCCTATCCAGTATTACAATAAAAGTAATTTGGACTTGCCAGTTTGTTTTGTAGGGGTTTTGCTACTAACATGTCCTGCCTTGTCCTTAAATAGAGACAACTGGCCTAAATCAGGGTATGTTAGGTTATATTTAACTATTACTTTTGCCACAGAGTGAATCCTCTGAGTGAAGTAGAACTCAGAAGGGAAAGAAATACCTTTGAAGTCCTTTAACTGTACATGCAACCACTGATGAACTTCTTGAACAGTACAACAGGAACCTTTGCAGAACCTTTTGCAGAACCTTTTGCAGATTCTAGTTGGGGTTTTACTGAAACAATTTCTTCACACTTTCAGAGCTTCTGATTATAGGTGCTGGAGGATGTCCAAAGAAGGGTAACAAAGCTTGTTATAGGATTAGAGAACAAGTCTTATGAGGAGTGGCTGCGGGAGCTGTGGTTGTTTAGCTTGGAGAAAAGGAGGCTCAAGGCAGACCTCATCACTCTCTGCCACTACCTGAAAGTAGCATGTCATGAGGTGAGTGTCAGTCTCTTATCTCAGTTAATAAATGATAGGAGAAGAGAAAAGTTGCACTGGGGGAGGTTAAGCTTTGGCTTTAGGAAAATTTTCTTCACTGAAGGACAGTCAGTCAGGAACAATTTTCCCAGGCAAGTAGTGGAAGCACCATCTCTGAAGGTGTTCAAAAATATGTGAATGGCACTTGGGGATATGGTTTATGGTGGACATGGCAGTGCTAGGATAACAGTTGGACTCCATGATCTTGGAGGTCTTTTCTAACATTGGCAATAGCTTTTTAGTGAGCACAACTTCACTGACATAGATTGCTGGTAGCTGAAATAGGGAAGAGGAAGGTCTTTGTGTTTGATTTGCTGAGGTTTCTTCTCAGTTAAAGTTGCTACCGTCTGGACATCTACGTTCAGTTTAGCTTTCTGTTTTGGTAAGCAAGAAGGAGATGCTTGCATGTTTCAGCAAGTAAAATTGTAACTATGCCATGCTGAGACAGACTGAAGCAGTACAAAAGGAAAGGGAGAAATTACAAAAAATAGGTTATGTCAAAGTCCCCAACTGATTTCGAATTAGAAGCAGAAATATGTTTTGATTCATAATCATGATTCACTTCTACCACCCAGGTCCCCATTCCAAAGAAGTCCGCGTTCATTCTGCTGAAATATTGAAAACTGAAAATCCATTTTGATATTGCAATAGGAAATAAAAAGAGCTGAAAAAATAAAATGCCAATGTATACATGTAATCCAGGCTTGAACCTGAGGGCAGTCCTTTCAAGGAGTTGAATGACATCTGTGTGTAATTTAATAAATGACTGTTGTTACACAATTGGAGAAGCTCTCAACACGTCTCAAACACATTGTGTTTCTGTTGATTGCTCAGTTCAATTACTGTAAACAAATAATGTAACATTATAATAGTCACTGAAATAAATCTAGCCTAAAAGGGTTGGAAAAAGGTTGGAAATATCAAAGCTACATTTTTTCATAATTCAATGATTTGTTGCAAGACTCACCTAAAAATAAAAGGTCATTCTTCTATGAGTATATCTGTAGCAAGGTTACCATTTTCAAGAGCTTAATGACAACTTTTAGCTGATGGTTGGAACAGATTTTTTTCCCAGCATAAATATTCACAAGTTACTGTGCACACAGAAATACTTAGCAACAGGTAGAGGTTAAATGCATTAATTGGCCGATTTTTTATTTTTATTTGCAGACACTCCTATTTGAATAGGGCTGTGTGTAACTTGTCTAGTGGAATGTTCCCTGCCCATGACAGAGGGATGGGAACTAGATGGTCCATTCCAACACAAACCATTCTGTGATTTTTATAAAGAGCTGGATTTAAAAAGAAAAGATAGGTGAACTAAAGTGTAATTTAAAATGAAGCATATTCATTTTGCCATTTGAAACAACCAGGCAGTTCATTGGCTAATAAGTCAAGTTCTTCTTGAAAATCCAATTTTGAGATGTAACAAAGTGCTCCAAATAATTTTTCCCCTTCTGCCTTTTCCACAAACTGCAGCTGTTTCTTCTATTAAAAATGTTTTGTTTGCTCAGTAGATCTTTGTGATCTCTGAATTTTCATGCCACTTCACCCCAGATTTTTCCTAAACTTCTTGTGTAATTTAGTTACTTCATATACCCAGCTTTTTAGTTGCAGCAGCAGCAGTCTTCCCTCCTTCCCATGAACTAACCCTACCCACAGCAATGCCTTAAGGCTGACAGGACAGGATGCAGCTGCCTCTAAAAGCCTGTCAATGATGCTTCTTTTTAAGCCACTAAGAACAGCTGCACAGTGAGGTGGATTTACACTTCATACTTTTTTTTCCTATATGAGGAATTACTCAAAAGCTGTATAGAATAATGAACTAGCTACTGATGCATGAAGGCAAATGAAGACACTGCCTTATGCTTAATGGCATCCTAAAGACAGACCTTCATTTTAGAGCCAGTTTTTCTGAGGAGACATTGTCTAGGTCAGATGCTGGGGTTATTCTTTATAGAGAATTTGAGGAGATTCTTATCTTCAGATGTGACAGTCCTAGAGTAGGAACAAATTTGAATTAGCATTAAATCTACAGCTTGTGTCTTGCGTCCTTTGAGCACATAATTGTTTCATTCTTGACAGCTCATACTGTACCTATAGACTGCAGCAAAGCAGTTAATATGGGGCTTTAATTTATGAATTATGATGCATTTTAACATCAGTGGGGTAATTTTTTTATACAGAACAGTGTCTGGTGGCCCTAGTGACCAGAGTGCCCCCCGCATTCCCAGCACTCATCTTTTCTCTTCAGGCTCCATTATTTACAAGCTTTATCTAGTCTGAGAAAAGCAAAAGGCAAGGGAGCAAGCCTGGCAAGGCTGTAAGGTGATGTTTCTTTACCTGCTTGATTCCATTTTCCCTTCTTCTGTTTATTAAAGTAGTAGCTGTCATCCACATGGCAGCTGTGCTTGGTTGGAGGAGGGCAGTGAGGGCACTGAAGACCCAAGCAGTAACACAGCAGTAACATGTCACTGGATGTTTGTTGCTGTGGTTAAAAATGCCAAGTTCAAAATATATCTTAACATTGCAAATGAAAAACCCTGTGGCCTTGCTGCAACTTCCAGCTGGGTTGGTTACAAAAGAATCAAATATAGGTTTGATGGGATAAAGAACTTTGGTTGAAATGACAGTCAGAAACAGTGGGTGTAGAGTTTGGTAATGACTGATCTAATGACTTGGACACTATCTAACATCAGATGTATGGGAAGAGGCTTGAGTTGCCCCTGCCACATTCCTTTGAAACTGAAGCCAGATCTTCAAAACCGAGTCCTCATCTTGAAAAAGAAAAATCATGGGCATATAAGAAAGTTTTGCAAGGAATTGAATGTAAAGGATTGTATTAAATTCTCCTAATGCCACAACATTATTACTGCAAGAGAATCTATTTGGATTTCTGTTCATAAATTTATGTTTAACTCATTTCACAGAATCACGGAATGGGTAAGATTGGAAGAGACCACAGTGGGTCATCTGGTCCAATCTCCCTGCTCAAGCAGGGTCATCCTAGACCATTTATATTTTTCCATATGCATCAAATTAAATTGTTTGTGATTTGTCTCCTTGTGCTATAGTTTGTGACAGATAAATTTACCACCTCTAAATGGGATAACAATTTCATTAAATTCATCAATTTTGTTAAGTCACTTATTGCAGAGATCAAAACCTTTGCCTTGTAAATAGGCTGGAGAAAACATTTTCAAAATGATTAAAGGTTCTTTGAAAATGTGATTCTAACAATTAAAAACAAATTAACTACCAGTTAACATGATTATATGCACTAAAAAGTGACTATAAAGTGTGAAACCAGCAGCTTCATATGATGTAAGATCATAAAAATGAGACATCAAAGAAACTCAAAGCTATAAAATGGTAAGAAAATGTTGGGAAAATTAACTTAAAGTTGTACCGTAGGTGATTAGAATTCATTTGAAAAATCTTTAAAAGATATGTTCTGACTAGATTTTAATGAAAACACTTGCTTTAGTGCCTTTAATAAATTTGGAGTAATTGGCAAGAAAACATGAAATGTCAGATGCTTCAACATGATACAACACCTTTCAAACAGCCAGTGGAATTTCAGAGTAGCTATCAATATGTTACTTTGCCAGTGCTGAGAAATGATTGCTGTGTTTCTAAATGCTATCAGAGTAGTTGATTCATGCTGTAAACAAGTGAATTTCTGAATATTCTTATGAGTTTTTCCAAGCAACTGAGTTCCTCAGGCTTTGGCAGTTACTTAAGCTGTAGCTTAAATACCCCACAAAAGCACTGAGTATTTTCAGCTAGAAGGTTTTTAATCACTTTAATCACAGATTATGTGGATATGTTCAGCACTTAAATCGGAATGAAATCTGGAAAACTCTTGATCGTTGTGTGCCAAAATGTCTGCTGGTAAAACCTCTAACACTTCTGCATCAATATATGCATACAGCTGTTCGTATACTGAAGCTTCTGGTTTGCTAAAAGCCGTACCTTTTACATATGGTATTTTAAAACCAGATATTCTTCCTTCTGAGAACTCTTTTTTTGTGAGTTTTCTTGAGATGAGCCTCTCTCACCTGTGCAAAGAGCCCAGGACACAGTATGCATGCTTGTGTGGAGAAGAAGTAGCAAGGACTGATGACATTTCTTGTTCCTTATTTTTGCTTAAGAATTAAAGAAACTATGTAACTCCTACTCTTTTTGGAGCACATAGATGAAGAAGGGGAGGCAGTGTGCTAGGAGACTCCACAACCTGAAGTTAGGTGATGTACTGGCCAAGAGGTGGGATAGATATGCATCCTCTTCTCTTTTTCCATTCATTACTTTCTACAACTCTGTTCAGGCTGCTGGCTTTTGAAAAGATATTCTTAAGCACTTTAAAGTGCAAGGAGAACCTGAAAACATAACACATATCTACCCAGTCTGCAACTGGATACCAGACATATATCACCACTGAGTATTGCAAAGGCTTAGTCCTTCTTTCTTTTATCCTGAGCTAATTGGCACTATGATTAGAAGAGTGGCTGCAGGCCATGAAATGCACTGCTGTTACCAGCAATGGAGTTAGACCACTATAACAAGAGAAAGTATATCCTTCACCATTAAGCCTTAAGCCTTCTGTGAAAAAGGCAGCTTGCTGGCATGTGATAAAATAAACAGTGTCCCTTTTCATGGAACATCTTTGTGTTGTTCTGGCAATGTTAGAACAGATAGTGAACCTGCTGAGAAAGCATTGAGTGAGACTTGTCGGGGCAGCTGCCTTATGCAAGTATCCAGGTATAAGGGAAATGCTTAAACCTTTCAAGGTTGGTACACTGGATTCCCAGAAGAAGACAGCACTAGGAAAAAGGGTCAAGTTTCGTCTACAACAATATTAATTTTGGATTTCTCTTTTCATTAATAAATTAGGTGCTCAGTAGGGTGAAGGTTTTTCTTCTTTCAAGGAGTTGGCATGTAATTTTGTTTGAAACATTAGAAATATGATTTCACAGAGGAAATGTAATCTCATCTTAAATATTTACAGTATGCTAATTTTATGCTTCTACATTGGCAGAAAAACAGAATAGCATTAATTAGTTTGACTTATTTTCTAACAGTAACATGTTCTCTCCCTTTGGCTAGGACTATATATTAGTGAAAAAAAAATCAGGCCCATTCTTTGGCCCTCGGATAATGCAACACGGTTTGCATCCACATGGCTAAATTTTCCCCTGTTCTTTAACCCTTCTCTAAAAGAGGATTGCCAGCTTTGTACCACAAGATGGAAATTGCTACTGGTTCCTCCTATTTCACATGCAATAAAGCATTACTTGGGAGATGCTTTTTGGCACCACTAAAGGAGTCAGTATTGATAATTGTGTGCCAGTGCTTGACCCCATGTGTTTTAAAGTCTAACTATACAGAGAGCCTGTGGCAGATGTCATATGACCACCACCAGAATTAATACTAAAGAAATACTTGTGCTGAACACAGAACATAATTCACTGGTTGCCTTAATAGATGTTAGACAAAATAAAGTATTATACTGTATTTTTAACTGAAAAGACTCACCAAGCATTGAGATACGTTATGCAGGAGACTCAGAAATGTCTTTTTCTTCAAGTTTTAAGCATAAGTTAGGCAGATATCTACTAGGTATACCTCATCCTGAATTACATTAGGAAGATGGACAAGCTGCTGTCCTGAAATTCTATCAGTGGTTGATTTCTATAATGCTGTGATGTTAGAATGCTTCCTTTCTGGCAGTTTTGGTATATGTGGAAAAAACAAAAAAACAAACCCCAAACATTTGCAAGTGTCTCTTGTACTTAGTAAACAATATCGGGGGTATTTTTGTGCTCTTTGAACTGGAATTCCAAAATAGTGACATTATTTTTCTTTTTTTTAATCTCAGAAATACTTTTGCTACAAGATATTCCTTCAGGTATTTTGGTACTGAGACTTTATGTATATCTAGAAACTGATCTATAGCCATGGAGCAGATTAATTTTTAAATAGCAAAGAAGAAATTTAGAAATACGTGTATGCATTTTCCTTTGATGATTTAAGAATGCCCTCAGGAATATTTCCTATTCATATAAAATACTTAAAAAGATAAAATGGTTGACGAATTCTTTACAAGAAAAAGCCACATAAACATTTGAGTTCATAAGTATTCAGTATAAGTGTTTCTGATCCATAAATGGAAATCAGTGTTAATCTCTTATATCTTCCCCCTCTCCACACTTCCATAGACTTCACATAGAATTGCCTCAGGATACACAGTGCTGTGCTAGGAATTAGCAGTGTTGTTCTTCCCTGTAAGATTATCAGTATTTTGGGATACAACTAACATGACATAAGTCACACTTTTTGCTTAACCATCGTGATTTTTGTTTTCCTTTTTTAAGAAAGACTGCTTGAAAACTCAGTTGTAGATTGAATGAAAAAAATAGGTCCTTGGTTTTCTATGCACCAAAATCTTATCCAAAATCAGCATAAAAAAATTAATTTTAAATTTTATGTTAGTTAAACATCTGACACATACTATTGCAGTTTTTATGTTGTAAGCATAAAATGTTAGAAGCTTCTTAGATGGCATGTAGTGTTCATAATGCATCTGGGCAGATGTTCTTGTGAAAATTAGCAGACCATTCCAAGTTATAAACATTGTTCAAATAAAGCTTATTTCATCTCTGTGAAGAAGACTGATTCCTTCTCTCCAAAATTCCTAGAATACAAAAATTCTTGCTGCAGTTTATGTTGTGTGTGGATTGTGACTGCTGGTTCTCTCTGCTTTTTGTTTTTTGTTCCTCAGTATGTTTATTTATAGGGGAGTTATGAGATTGTGATTGAAGGTGGAAAAGTCTGTTCCCTTGGGCTTGAAAAGTGACTGACCCCAATCAGCAGGGCTTGTTGTCAGTGGTGCTGGAATCTCTTCATGAGTGAGTGGAAAGTAGTTTCCTGTCAAGTTTAGTTAGGATTGGGGTTTTTTGTCTTCCTTTATTTTCCTTTCTTTTCCTTTTTTTTCCCCCTCTAGGATAGGCAATCTTTGTTTTTATGTATAGTGTGATTCCTGTGTTGTCTTAAAGATACAAAGAAATCCCATGTTTGAAACAGAGAGACTATTACAGTCCAGTTGCCTTTTTCTTCTGTCTCTGCAGTTTAAAGCTAAGCCTGGTTGTGTCTTTGTGCAAGTATGTTGTACAGGTGATATATGAGGCTACACAGGTAGAGATGTGCCTGATGATGCTGTGGTAGGATGAAGGAATAAAGAAAATGCCTTTGAAGATGAACATTTTCTTCATTCTCCACAGATGAGCTGCAGGGAAACAAACAAACAAAAAACTCCTTCAGTTTTGCACACTGGGCAATTAATATGTGTCAGGTTAGGGTTGTGGTTTGCTTTTTATTTATTGAATAAATTTGTAAAGAAATGTACTTCACTTGAGGAGATTGGATCCATGATTGACAAGATATTATTACCCCTTTCAGAGAGTTACTTTAAACATTCCATCCATAAGAAGAAAATCCATTTTTCATTGCAATATTTTTCTCAATATGATGGTCTGGCATTGACCCTTTACGTTTGTCAGAACCAAGCAGATACAGTTCCCAAGTAGCCATTTTATTTCTGGATGTTTCTGGCTATTGTCGCTTTTATTGTTCCAGTAGTGAAAAACTCTAACTCCTATCATTTTCTCCCTCTAACTTCTGCTTTCTGAGGAGAAAAAAGAAAAGATAGAAGGAAATTACTGAAGGAGAGTGACATTTCTCACACTTACTTCTGATGGTCAGGGAATTTATTGAAGTACTGTTCTTGACAGGATGGTTTCAACTGCAATTCAAGCCTGGCCTCAGACCTAAGTCAGAGCCTGGATCTGACTAGGACAGAGGCAGGTTTGCCTAAAACCTTCTTGCAGTTCTAGCTACATCAGCTACAATCACAGCTTCCTGTTTTTGTAGACTGTTGTCAGACTTGGTTATTAGAGTAAAGTGCTCTGGCACAAATGATGCTCTATCATAGAAGTGCCAAGTGTTATTAATTATTAATAAAACATTTATTTAGATACCACCATGCTGGTAGTGATCATCTGCAAATTCAAGAGACAAGCTCTGAAATGGGTGGTATATAAGTGATTTGAAGGTTTTTTTCAGGATTTTGGCCCATTGTCACAAAGAATTGTGTTCCCTTATGAAAAAGCAAAAATGCTAGAGTATGTCAGAGGATTGCTTTTGTTTCCTGCATATCTTGAAGCAACTGCTTTGCTCTCCCTTTGTTTTCTACCTTTTGACACGCTTAAAGCAAGGAATGATTGAATATCTGATTAACTTCACGTAAAAAGCATTTTTGCCCAGTTTTCTGACGAGATGCCGGACCAGTCCAAATCCGTTGGGTCTTATGCAGGAGGTAATCCTACGATCCAATGTCAGCATAATCCCCCCAAGACAGCTTAAATATTTGTAGTTTTTTCTTAAATCAAGAAATCCCTTGGGGTTTATGCCAATCCCAATTTAAAAAATGACTTGACCTGAAAACCCTGGAGGAATGTTTGAATGAGGTTGTCTTGCCTCTGGCTTCTTGGCCAACTTGTTCTAATAAGATGTGAATAAGATATACAGGGTCCTAATTTATAATATGATATGAAAATTACACAATCAGTGAAAGGTTAGGGGGAGAAGTAAGGGATGGCAGTGGTGGTAGAGACAGTATTTATTGTGATTACTAGAAGGGGGCCTTAGTGGGCTGGGATTATTGTAGTTTAAGTGAAATTGATTTTGTTCATGATTTGATTTTAATCTAGTTTAGATGAATCAAATTCTACAAGGAGCAGATATTTAATTTAGTACATTAGGATGAAAAGGACATCAGTTCAGAGAAGTTTAATGCATATGATGTGATAAAAGCAGTATCTGATTATGAGGGGTTTTTATAGTAATTCCTTGTTATTTCATTACATCTTGGATATTTTTTTTCTCTCCACGTAATATTTTTATTAAATACAGCCAAGATTCTAGTCTCCTTATGATATTTAGGATGATTGCCTAAGGAAAAAAAAAAAACTAAAAAAAATGGAGGTGGGAAGGAAGGAAGACAGAATTCCAGACTTGCCACACTGATTTTTGCTAGAGGTCTACTATTGGAACAGAGAAGATCCTTGCTCAGATCCAAGGCACTTGCTACAGGCAAGCTCCTTTGCAGGATGAGCACTAGCTGTCTTTTTACAGACGGCAGTTGTAAACAGAGTCTGTAGAAACCAATCTCCTGCAATTTTCCAGTCTACTGTTTTCTAATCTAGGGGAGCTGTAATGCTTTTTAATTTAGAAGAACTTGGTTGTCTGCTGAAGAGAGGTCTCCTACACTGTAGCCATCAGGACTAGATGGATATTTTTTCTTCAGTTAACACTGGAGTTGAGAAAGCCATTCATGATGGGAATTCAAAGTTCAGCTGATATATATATAGATATACATAGGTTTCTTTTTCTCACAGGATAATTTATGTGAAAATATTCCTATTTTGTTCTCTTTTCCCTGACATCCAATTACTAGCAGTCTCTTTTTGGACAAAGGAAATACTGTTGATTCACTGGCCTCCTTGCACCTTTTTTAGCACCATTCTTTGGGTTATTATAGATAAATCAGAAAACTAGTTTCTTCACCGAAGAAAGTTTGCTGTTTGGATGTTTAATGAACAAACCTTCTATCTGCTTAAGGAAAAGATTTTCTAAGATGGAAGGGACTTTCTACTACCATCTACATTCACAAAGATTGGCATGGGTCACAGTGATCTGCATGGAAAAATAATAAAATGGAATAATGAAGGAGAATTCTTGCATCAGAGATGCAGGGCAGATGTTGGCAGAAAAGCATTTTAATACATCAGTCTGGGAATGCTTGATTATGTGTCACCTTGCTACACTTGCTTGTGTTAAAACAAATTATATGTGCTTTTGCCCTCTTTGTATAAAATATAATTTTTTCATTTGTTGAAGAAATGCTTTTCAGCAAAAGAATAAACAAAAAAAAGGCAGGGGGGGGAGGGAGGGGGAAAATGAAAAGACATGTCTGTGAGCATGACAGTCTGTGTTCAGAGGATGGGACCTTCCAGTTCAGTGCTTAAGTGTAATCATGTGTCTCAGCCAAAACTACATCCCCCTTTAACTCCCTCTTCCATATAACAAGTTGTCCCAATTTAAAACCAATTTAGTTAAATTGGGACACTGGTGGATAATTGTCAAATGCCTCCTATTTGGAGGCAGAACTCACTCTAGAGAAATCTCGAGATGGGTTTACACTGACATATTTGAAATTAAGATTTTAAAATAGTGCACACTATCTGTAGAGGATGCATTGGATTTCCACCTTATTTTACTTTTTTAAGGATACTATCTATCTGATATTTTCCTGGCCCAAGAACTCTGGTCATCATGGTTCCCCATAAGAGGCCGAGAGTCAGCGTAGGAGCCATTTGAAGGACACATTGAGAATCTGGTCTGGCATGACTGAGAGATGCTCTTTACATTTCTGGTTTGGAGTCTTGGCTCATTTTTGGAATATCTAGTAAATAACTGTCCCTGAGAGCCTGATGAATTAGCAAAGTTGTTTTATACATTAGTATCTTTCCCAGACAGTGTGCCAACAAATAGATGTATTGTTTCTTTCTGCTCTTAAATACTTACATGTTGTAGGCAACAACTTCAATTGCTTGCTTGTTGTTTTATAGTATAATGCTTCTATTATGTTTGTGTTGTTTTCTGTCATTAATTGACATTGGCATATAAGACTGTATATTCTGGATCACATGAAGGTCACTTGAGATTTGAGTTGAGGTCTGTTAGACATGGCAAGGGATAGAGCACTGAATTTGATCCATGTGTTATCAATAATCTTGGATTACTACCACCTGCAACAACTATAATTTCACTGTGTCTCTTGCTTTTTCATTGAAATGCTGGCAGTAATGAGAATTTTGTTGCCATTGAAGACTATGAGTCTTATGCTGAGATTGCATCAGTTCATTTAGCAAGAACTTACTGGTAAAATTGATTTCCTTATTTTGGTCCTTCCATTTTGTGGATTCAACCCAAAAAGGAGTCTTCAGTGAAAGAGGAGATACTCTTACATCTATTTTAAAAATTATGCTAGGAGATCAAATTTTCTTTATAGGTAAGTGTTTTTATGCTTTGAAACACTTTATTTCACATGGCAATGCTAACTAGCATGTCTTTAGGAAGAAAAGAGTAGAAGGGAGCGAAGTAAGCACACAAATCTAGACATTGCACTGCTATAAACTAATTGCATGAGATAAACCAATATGGTCTAATTAAAAGCTTGTGTATATTCGTATTTTTATAGTATGGTATTTCCCTGCTCTTACTAGGCTTTTAACTGCCTGAAATTGGGAAAGGCTATGCTCAATGTCACAGATGTGTGTGGAAGAATGCAAGCGGGTTGACATGTACTTGTCAGTGTCAGCTGAGAAAAGAGCTGGCGTGGATTGTTTGGTGGAACAATGAAGGAGGTGGTGTCTCTGGGACAATAGCATTAGCTGGCAGAGCAGATGGACTGCTAGCTTGGGAGGTCTAACTAATCCTCTGTCATAACAAAGAACAAGAGTTTATGCTTTACTTGGCTAAAATCCACTAAAGTGAAACAAAAATTGGGATGTATAAGGAGTCCTTAGTTAGGGGGCTATGAAGTGCAATAATTTTGCCTGCAAAGGGTGTTTGAAATGTTCCAGGATGAGTGAATGTATCAGCACAGGGATTCATTACTGTTAAGCAAATGGAGAAATTTTAACCATATGAGTAAACTCTCCTAGGTGAAATGATAACATAATTTCTTGAATAAAGAACTTTTCACTAGGAGACTGTCTTCAGTTCTTTGTAACTTTGCCAAAATTAACTTATCTGACATTTTCCCTTGCCAAGTTCTGCCTAGGCTCAAATTTTTGAAAATGTCTAGAGACAAAATATATTATTAAATTAAAATTTTAAAAACACTTCTAACTGTGTACTAGAGGAAATGTAGCCCCTCTGTGTTTTGAAAAATGAACCTGGAATTTTTAAAAATGTATCTTCTGCTCTTTCTTTGGGAAAGCCACCCACATTTAGTCCACTCATTCACATATAAAAATACCTCCATTTGCCCTGGCTCAGTAGCAACCTTAGCATTTGGCAGCTAAACTCTGTGATTTGTGTCTGAATTGAGCTTCATTTATCTCTCAAAAATCACTGGTGTGACCTGACTGCACATGGACCATCCCTATATAGCTATATGCATGTATATGAGGGTGAGCAGCTCTTTTTCAGTGTGGTATTGCAAAGGGCTCTTGGTCTCCACAAGGAGATTATCTTCTGTGTTTTCAGTATTTGTCCAGTTAATGTTCAAAGAGGACTGTGAATTGCAGACTGGCTTGGTTGCAGTGAGGTGAGGAGCAGGTGTGGATTAGAAAATGGGTGACTTGGTTGAAAGGGGTGCCTTGGTCAGCAGGAGGAAGAGACAGCAGAAGCCACCTGAGATGCACAGGGTGGCCCATGAATGGTGCCAACTGCAGCTACAGCTAGGCAGGAATGTTAAAACTGGAGGTAAGACAAAATGTGGCAAATGATATTGGCATGGTAAACAGGTCTTATGTATCTGGGGGAGTAGTAGCAGGGACTGGATAGGAATGGACACTAAGTAAAATGTCAATGAGAAGCTCAGAGTCAGACAAGAACTATGAAGTAGAAGCTCAGAGTTAGAAGATATTAATTGAAAGATTGGAATCTTCCTTCTGTAGGCTTGCTCTGCTTGTTGGGGAGAAAACCAGGTCAGCTGCCTGTGCCAGATATAGTCACCTTCTTCATTGCCTGAAAAGAAACTTAAGGAAAGAGGACTTTGATATGCCTGACATTAACTTGTAGACACATGACTTAGGTCAAGCTTTCATTTCAGGGAAGATTTGTATTTCTCATTCTCTATGTGACAGCTTGTGATGCACTGACTCTGAGGTGCAGAATGCCTTGGACTTGCCCCAGTGGCTGAGGCCAAGGGATATCTGTCCAGAGCCTATGGGAAGCTATGCAGTGCCAACCACTGGAAAAACTGAGACCCTGGAGCTCTGAAATTTATTTTGCACCTCCCTTTTTTTTTAGTTTCAACAGACGCATATGAGCCTTCTCTTGTGAAACATGCCTAGCAATACTACCACATACTGCACAGAGACGATGTGTGGATAAATCTGTTAATGTTTAGAAAGAACTGAAAAGCTCAAGTGAGAGAATCAAGGGCCCTCAAGGAAGTTAATATTTTGGTATCAAGTCATGGTTTGAACTCCATACTAGACAAGGGTGCATGGTGTATTCACTGAAGAGTGAGGATAAAGCGGTGTGTGATCCATACACTGGATGGATTGCAGATGTCATTTGCAACATTTATATACAGAGAGGGGGCAAGAAAACAGAAATACACAGAGAGGGGAAAAGAAAACAAAATTCATTATTCTGATGTTCCCTAATTTCTGGTTACCTGGTTTTGTGCTGTTAACTGTCTGCTGTGTAATTTACCTTCCATACTCGGGAAGGCTTTCTTAAAAGAGCAAAACAAAACAATAATTTAAAAAAAAACCAACAAAACAACAAACCCAACTCAAACACAACAAGAAAAAAACAAATCAAAACAAAAAAACTCCACACACAAAGAAACCTGAAACCATGGAAACAAACAAAAAAAAACACCAAAAAAAAACCCCACAAAAACAAACAAAACATAACAAACCAACCAGCCAAAAAACCCAACAAACTACCTACTACAAAAATCCATGCTTGCTGAGAAGGGGTTAAATAACAAACCTTTTTTCTGTCTGCTTTGCTAATCTGGACACTGTGTTAGATTCACAATTGCCTATGAGGTTATCTACCCTGTTAAAGCTCAGAAGAATTTTCAGTGATGCTCATTTGTAGTTATACCTGCTGGGGGAAAGAAAGAGCTTGTGCAATTACAACTTCTCTTATAGCCATTGCTTATCTGAGTCTGCCTCCGAGTCAGGAAGCCTTTTCTGGCTTGAGCAGTGCAGTGAAGAATGACTCTGCTGCCAACAGAATGGAAACTCAAAATGAGATTGAGTTTAAATCCACAGCTGGGACTTGAGCACTTGGCACCAGGGATCATAAGGTCATTGCAGTAAGACAGGGAACGTTCATGCATGGTGTGTAAGAAACATATCAGCTTGCCAGTCTTTGCTGCAGATTTTCACTCTCTGGTATATATGGGCTGTACAATAGATACCCATCTTTTCAATCTGAAAGAATAAAAACAAGTCTGTATGATTTTTTTTTTTTAATTTTTGTGGTCAAATAAAAATATTTACCCACAGTAAATATTTGTTTATGAGAGTTGTCACTTCCAAAACAGTGGAAAATGGATTTTTATATTCCTTTTTTTTTTAAAAAAAAGGTACAAAATAGCATATGAAATATGATTACATTTCTCAGGATAAGAAAAAAAATCACAAAACTGAAGGCATTTTTTAAAAAAATTATAAACATTGTTTGAGATTTTATATATCTTTTAATGCCTTGCAGATTCAGGATTGCTTGGCCACTAAATTTAGTAGTAATAATAAATTCAAGAAAAAACTGAGATTGTTTGCAAAGCTAAAGCTATATTAGTGGACAGTTACTATCTTACAGATTTTCTTTGCACTGTTTATTCCACATTAGATATATTACCTTGCATGATTCTTGATAAACAAGCAAAAGAGAAAGTCCTTCTTTTTAAAGAGCCAGTGTGGCCTCTGAAAGTAGAGGTGCATATTAATCTTACAACTAATAATCCTGTCTGAAAAATACATAAAATGCATTTTAATAGAATCAGAAGTAATAATTTCTTGCTGTGAAGGAGAGGTGAAAGCTTCACTTACACAGAAAGCAGAAACCAGTCTTGCTTCAAGGACTTAAGGTTGGTACTGTACAGGGAAACAGGGACGGAAGCATGTTTGGAAATCTACAGAAGATTGAGTTGGCAGGAATAGAATTGTTTGGTAAGAATGTGTTCAGGGGAAAAAACATTTGCTTGACTTTTATAAAGTCTTTGTATTTCAGTGATTACTAATGCACTGATCTAGCCATTGAGCGTGTTTTGTCTCTCTTCTGATAAGTATGACACACTTGTCAGAGATATTTATAAAGTATGCACTTTTTACAGTATTGTAAACTATACTTTCAGACATTCGAATGCTCACAAGAGAGAGCTGATGAACCCTCTAAGCTTCAAAAAATACTGCTTGTGTGGGATAATTGAAATGCCAGACATAAAGCCATATTAAACTGAGCTTCATCAGTTAAGCCTCTCTCTCACAGAGCCACACAAGCTATATAAAAACTAGCAAACCAACCAAGTGGTAACCTAACTTTGCTTTCAAATGATAAGATTGACTTTTTTTTTTTTGTGGTATATGGAGAATAACTAGAATCTGATAATGCAAGTAATGCACACCATCAATGGATTAAATGCGTGAAGAAACCCACAAGAACTCCAAAAGGTAGAGATGAAAGCTCTATCATTTGATTTAAATAGCCTGTATTACTGGAGACTATTAAAAAAAAAAAATCAGATTTGAGAGTCTTATTGTTTGAGAAAACATTCAGTATGAACTGGCTAAAAAAAAAAAAACCTTTTGCAATTTGCTGAAAAATTAAAAAATTAAATTGAAAATTGAAACCAAGAAAGAGTTTCAGGGGTGCTGTCACATATTGTTCTGAATTTAAGTGGGTTCCCTACAGTTGCTCAGTGAAGCTGTCATTCTTGACAGACCAGCACCTTCAGTTGAGTGATCAGCTACTTTGGGTTTTAGGGTTTGTGCCTCTGATAGCATTTTGGATACTTCAGGCTGTACCCATTGCAGCATGGGAAACAAATACAGTGAGAATTGGGCCTCTCAGCACTTTCAGTCTCCAGGCTCCTCGACAGAACACTTCTGGCATGACTAACTGCCCTGATGGGAGTTCTTAAAACTCCCTTTTGGATTAATCGGCATTTTGTCTATTGCAGCAAGCACAGACCCAAATATTTTTGGGGTCAGTGAATACACAGTCAAAGAAACTTCTCAGGGAAGCTGAAAAGAACTTACAGGGATGAGGAAATACCTTTTTTCAGTGACTTCCCTGTCATTTTTTATGGGTTTCATAGAATTGTCTTCTTAACTTTGCTTGACAAAGCTTCCCACCTAGTCCTACACTATCCAAACTTTTATTTACAGTGAAACAATTCTGACTGCCAAGTACAGAGTTTATTCAGTAGAAAAGAATTTTTTCTGGCTGTGATGCATTGTTGCATCTTCATATTTTTTATATCTTTCTTTTTTTTTAATTTCTTATTGCATGATGTAATAATGTCTGTTTAACATTTTCCTACCCTGCTTCCACTTAGATCTCTTCAGTATCATTTGCTGACAACCAGGAATCCCGTAAAATAAACAACTTGGCTTAACCTTCACTTTACACAATGTTCTTATGAAACATGTTTTGTTATTTTAAGGTTTGTTCTGCCAACTGACTAACACCCAGCATCTTCATAAGTAAGTATTAAGGTTAGAAATATGGACCTACGTTTACTTGGCACTATATTTACCTTGGCAAAATGAAGATCAGGCTCTTAAAATATGATAGGACAATAACCATTAAGCTCCAACCTCTTAACCTTTCATTCTGGCTTTCCATCTTTATGTATTAACCACAGTGCTTTCTTTCATACTGATTTATTTTTATTGTACTTTTCCATCAGGCTCGCGGTAATGCTGCTTTGTGTGGCATCTGTGTGCAAAACACGCACTCTTGCAGTTATCCAATATTTTTTTATTCCATTTCAGGGCAAGGGGGTTTGAAGACAAGTACCAAGAAGCATTCTTTTCATAATTTCTCTTAAAGTAGGTTAAAAATTATCTTTGGCTGCTATTGTAAGCAAAAGTATACTATAATGACAAAAGAGTATGAACAGACTGAGGAATCCATGAGCTGTTTGTGGCTGTGATTTTTCTCATCTGTAGTGTGCAAATTTCAATATATGTTCTGCTAAACAAACCCATGGTTCACACACCGTGAAACAGTTTCAGAGGGTTTCATTCATACAGAATACCTTTGTCTGCTAAAACTATTGTGGAATTATGCTACTGACATTTCAGCCATTAACAGTGCCCTTTCTTTGCTCTAATTAGACAGCTGAGACTGTCAGCTTCTTCTATGGAGTGAAATTTTTATGAGATTTATGGTGGTTGCTTCTTCAAGAGGAATTAGCTATGAAAGGATACATCTGAGTAGAAAAACTTACTACTGTGCAAACTGTTCAGGTTGTGTTTGAGAGTGTGAGTACTGCTACTAAAGACACACTGGCACAAGATTAGTGGTTGGTGTTGCTGTGCCCAGCCAGCAAAGGTTGGTTGGTTTCGTAGAATCTTCTTCAAAAATTAATTGTATGCATCCCAGACTTGTCCTGTGAGTACAGCTGTCAGGGGCTACTTTTGTTGTCACCGTAGAAACTTTCATGGCCATTGGCAGGACATGCTCTGTAGACTGTATTTAGTCATTGTTTGGAATAGGCTTCTTTTTAGTGCTTTTCTGAGCTTTGAAGGAAAAGGCTCTACACAGTCCCTTCCTTCTTTGGAGCAGTGTGTCTGTACTCTACACAACAGGATTTGCTAACTCTCAGGCTCCAAAGTACTGTGAGTTGCTGGACTGTGTGAAGGAAGGAAAATGTTACACTGCTGAATTTCCCTTCAAATGCCTCACCTGCTATTTGCTTCACTGTGAGCTCAGTTTTTACAACTCATGAGAGAAGCCTTGAGGAGTTTTCAATAAAAATAGACAGAAGGGCAGTATACTAGCAGTTGCTGAGGAAAAAAATGTAGAAGTGATATATATGAAAATCAGAACTCAGAGGGTATAGTATATGCAGAATTACAAGATCTATCATAAAAGATATGTCTACTTGTCAGTGAAACTGGATTTTTAGGATCATATGATTTGATATTTAAAACAACACAACTTGCCAAAATCCTTGCTTTTGTATTTTCCATTAGATACAAAAACTTCTTCAAATCAAGAAAATTCCCATCCTCAGCTTTCACTGAGCATAAGCCAAATGTCACCATCTTGTAGAAATGTGTTGCAAGATTCCAATATGTAGCTGCCTTCTGCTTATACACCAGTAAGCTTGTGATAAGTTCACTTTAAACCAGATTTTCTTCCTGTTCCTTACTTCCTTACTCTCCATTCTTTGCTTATAAGGGTTTAGTTTTCACTGGCTTGCCAAAAGCATAATTATACTTGCTGCATTATAAATACCCAGTGGAGATCAGAAGAGAAGACAGAGAAAGTAATTTTTAGAATTCTAAAAAAAAAAAGAAAATTCAAATGTAAACTGAAAGTGCCGGCAGTATTGGAAGTGTGTGGGCTCGATCACTAATTTCCACTAAGGCAGGCTTCATTCAAGGGGAAAATGTGGTTAAATTAGACACACTTAGGTAATGAATGATTTGCATATCTCTAATGAGCACTTCAGATTACCTGCTATTAGAATTCTAGTACACCCAACCTAAATTTGGATGGGATACTGCCTACACAACTCTCAATTTCAGGAAAAAGAATTACGTTCACTTTTTAGTATATGGGCAGTTCATTTGACTGTATAATGTTGTATGTCATAAATGCTGTCAGTTTAAATAGGATTTAACTATCTGTATACACAGAAAAGTCTGGATTATGTGAAGAGTCATTGTTCTTTGTGCTAATTAGTGATTCACTGAATTCCAGTGAGGCAGCTTTAGCAGATTGAAATTGCAACAGCCCCAGTAACTTTTAGCAACCTCTGCTTACTGATCTGTGTTTGGAAAAGAACAGAATAGTTCTGCACATTCATGCATACTAATTTTAATGTTGTCAGGGCATTAATTTAACACTTTCTGTAAGCTCTGATGGAAGATATGGACTGTGGGTTGGACAATGAAACCAAAGACACACAGTTTACATTACTTGAAGTTATATTTTGATATAGGCTGTACTCCTGTTAACCGGTCTTAAAAAGAAAATGCCTTCAGATCATCAAGGTGAGAATCATGCGGTTTGGTGAGAAATCGCTTGTAGTCAATGAACAGACTCCTGTTAATGAAAACAGGCTTTATATTAGGCAGAAATCCATCTTCTGAAAAGTTCTTCAGAGCTCTGCAGTTGCTCATTTTTATAGATTGCAGCTTCTCTAATTCTCTTTAATGAGAGCATCTCTTACCGATTTCTTGTTCTCTATTTTGTCCTAATAATTTTCTCCTTCTGAGCTTTTATTCTGGATCTCACTGTTAACTTTTGTAGGCTTCTATTCATGAGTTAAATCCCTGTCTTTTGTCTTTATTCAAATAACTCTTCAAAACTCATCCCTTTTATGGACCCTTTAGGGGGAACCCATTGACTTTAAGATATCTGAAATGCAAATAATATACTTAGAAAATATACAATATAGTTAATCACCTTCACTGGAAAACTGGTTTTCCAGCACACTCAGGAATATTCTTATCTCCCGTATGGATTTTCTGTGTGCCACTATTTTGCAGTCTCTGCTACTGTTTATATTCATTGGCATTGAAGAACTTCTGCAATTGGTTTGTTATCACCAACATTTTAACATTTTTTCAAAAGCTTTCTCACCTTATTTCCCTATAACATACGCGATTCATACATAGGGTTAGTATATCTGTGAATATAGAAACCCCATTAGATCTTATACTTGTAAATACTCTGCCACTGATGTACTTTCATACTCCCCTTTATCAAGTAATGATGTTTTAAAAACATGTATACAAATTTGTCTGAATCTCTGATCAATGTCAGAAGTAAAACAAATGCTAACACTGCAATTAAATTATCCTGTAATCTTTTCTGATTTTTGAACATTTGTTTTATATAACTCTGTGCAAGTATAGCGAATCCTTTCCTTTACTTGCTATGGATATTGCTGAAGGGTTCATTAGAAGAAGACTGACAGGTGGATAAGGAATGTATTTTGAACCTCTCTGAATATACAAAAGATGAATAAAGTAGTTGAAGGTAAAATATATTTCTGTATGCATTGAAATGTATGTCAGCCTTTCTCTGTCTGTGGCAGGTCATGAGTGGCATTTGAACAGCATTTTTTGTTCACATGTGGTATATCTAGACTGTCTCTAGATTTCTCCTTAAAAATAACATCTTCCCTACCTCCTCCTCAAGCTCCAAAACCCAGAACAATTCCCTAATGATGCCATTTCCAAAGCCCTTTCTGTCAGCACTAGAAGCAAATACACAAGTCATTGTATTGTTATATAGAATCAGTACTGTGTCTTGTTTGTTAGAATCTTGCATGCATACAAAGATTATTTTGTTAGAAACAAAGACATCCTTTTAGTGATGAAATGTTTCAAATATCATTTGTTTATTATCACCAGAATAGTATCATCAAATAGTTACTCAGTTTCTAACAAATCCAGCTGGAGGCTGGATCTTGGTTTACACCTTGTGATAACCATCAAAAGAAGCAAAAAACGTTACTAATTTACACTGAGGTTCTTTTGTGCGTATAATGCTTAAATAGTAGATAACTTATTTCCTACTCATATTTTGCAAGCTAGGTTAAAATTAATAGATACAGAAGACAAATCTAGAAATATTTGAAATTACAAGCTCAGATTTTCCTCAGCTGAGTTAAGAGTTCAGAGTTAAATATGGGGGGGTTATTACAGATCTGCCTACTAATAACTGTGATTATCACAAATGAAGAGAGCAATTGTGTTATATAAATTGCAAATGGGTCCTCACAAAGCAGCATGTTATCTCAGGACCCATGTGCAATGCAAACGTAACAGGGTAGTTCTCCTAATATGGCTTACTGAACATCTAGCAACTTTCTTTTTTGTCAAATGTGTGAAACTAAACACTTATCTACGAAGAAAATACAGTTATAAGAAAAAGTAGGGCTGCTTGACATAAGATAATATTAAATGCAAGACCCTTGCATAATCTTCTCTTCAAGATCAGAAAGTTGTTCGTTATCACTGGGTATGTTTCAACAGGAGGTCTGATTTTTTTTTTTGTCTTGAGAGATGTTTCTCTTTACCAGATGACATCAAGTTTTCACATCAAACCTTCACATGTAAAAACAACATCAAAAGTTTTGAAAGCTTTAAATTCCTCGGTCAGCATTTCTTTTATGAGCTCAGTCACAATGGTACTTTACACAGTGTGTTATGGCTGTTTCCCCTGATTCCCTTTGGTTATTTTTCATAACTGTGAAAGAATTAATGGTGTTACAATCTGAGAGAAATGGAGCAGCATAAGAGAATGGGATAAAAATAATGATCTGGGTCAAAAGGTCAGGATGTAAAGGTATGGTTTTCATTGATCAATAAGGAATAGACAGAATGATTGGGATTGTCATACTCTTTTGCTTTTGAGTTTCTCAAACTACTGTGTTTTTTAAGATCAAGAACAGTGACTCTTTATGCATAAACCTGTATTTTGGATAATATATGCAAAATCAAAACTAGAGACAGGAAGATAAGCAGCAGAGGTGCTCCTGGGAGACAGCGGAAGTGGGCTGTAAGGGATCGACAACAAAGATTCTAGAGAAAGGCAGTCTTTATGTTAAATTCTTGCACAATCACACATAGGTGCTTCGCAGACTCTTCTGTTTAATTTTGGTTTACTTTTTTTATAGATAACCACAGGATCAGAAAATGAAAAATCAGTATCCCTTTAAGTTATATGATTTTTGAATACCATACTGTCTTTTCTGTCATTGAAGAGTCAAATTTTTTGTTAGTGCGAGCCAGTATGATTCCATCAACCTTGTGTTTGCATCAACAACAGCGGGTTTTAGGGATTTACATCAACTAAAACTGGTTTCCAAACTGAATTCCCTCACATTATTTTTTCTTAATCTGTTCAGAAACTGTTTTAAGTACCATTGAATATTTCTTCCCCTGACACTTGTCTGACCTTAGATAAAGTTGACACCCAAGTAAGATTTTCTTAGTGCACAAGTCCTTGTGATATGCATTTAGGTGTTGTCTGTTTCTGTTTTACTAACTTGTTGTGTAGTTCATCTAACTTCTCTGAGTCGAGCTGAAAGACTTGTATTTGGATCTGTAGTTATCAGTGGAAGTAAATGAGTTGGCACTAGTTACATTTTTTTTTGTTGTTTTTTTGCCCCTTAAGCAGCAGTAGTCAGGAAGTCTGGAACAGGATAAAAAAAAATCAAAATAATTGGATGTAAGGAATCTGAAGGTACAGCAGAGATGTATTTTTTTTTAACAGGTAACTGTGGAATTTGAATAATTTAACCTTTAAAATGTTGTTTACTCTGTTGTGATCAAGAGGAAAAAATGTCACTCCTTTCTTTTGCTGATGCCATTTACAGGCTATGATTACAGATGCATGGTGTAGGTGCTTGTGTACAAGGAGCCTTCATCTTAGTGAGGAGCTTTACTGTGCTAAACAAATCAACTGGAACACTCAAAAAAGAAAAAAAAGGAAAAAAATGGATAATCACACTCAGATTTACCTAGCACCACTCTGGGCATTTAAAGCTGAAGGGTTTGACTTGCAAAACTAGATAAGATAAATCTGTCAGAAACTATAACAAGAGCTTTTGGGTTTTATCAGCCAAATCATGACCATTTCTTTGCTTTGTTAAACAGGCATTTGTGGTCACCCCATCTCTTCTACTCTGGAATTGGTTGCTGCCTGGGCACTATGTGGAACAATGGCTCCCTGTGGGCTGAGGCTGGCAGGTAGAGTTGCCCTCTAAGAGGTGGCAAGGAGGGCCCCATTGCCCCAGCCAGGAGCAAGGCAGTTGGAAGGTGGTAGTAAGCAGCCCCAGTCCTGGGCATCAGGCCCTCCCTGGGAACTAGCTGGGGCCAGGCTGGGAGTCAAGTCAAAGTCTGGACTAGTGGCAGAAGACTTGAGCATAGGCAGAGCTGTTGATGCAAATGGTGATGATGAAAGGAAGCACCTAGTCTCCACACCAGTCTACAGTGCTCCAATGTGGTACACACCATTGAAATTGCATTTGTATGTGTTTTAATCAAAAGATGTTGGGATGACTCGTTCCAGGTGCCATAAAGTGGTCTGGTACCATTTTACCACTTCCTCTAGTTGAAAAAACACTGTTGTCTTGTGTTTCCTTAAGGAGATGCAGTTCAGACTGTCATTGTTACACTGCGTATTAGTAGTGCTATGCGCTGCCTGGTACTAGTCATTGTGGAGCCTTATTCATAGTGTCACAGCCACAGGAGATTTGTCAGCACTACTTCACTGCTTGTGGGAAGATGGTGGTGTGCTGTCATTAATATTCCTATTCTGGGAAAGCCAACAGAAAGTGTTCATGGAAAAGTGTGAATAAATCAAGGAGCAGATCTCTTACCCAGGACTTTGTAGTGGAACTTTGTGTGCTTTAAAATGTGACTGAAACACTCTGAGAAATGGCTTCACAATGTGTTATCCTTGTGCCTTCCAGAAAAAAAATGTTGTATTTTCTGGAACATAATTCATCACCAGATCTAGAATATGTATTCTGCACCACTGCAGAGAGTCCACTGAAAATACTTTGCTTGCTGTATGAAGCATGGCCCATAGCATGCCTTAGGGCACGGCACTTGTGGGGCTCAGGTGACAGCTGAGTTACTGTATATGCACCATATAGTTGCTTAAACTTACTTCAACATAAAACAGCACATTTACACATTAGACAAGCACAAAATGGTCCATGTGGAACTACTTTCACTTGAGGCAAAGTGTCCTTGTAGAAGTTTGAAGTGTGAAGTGAATTTTATCATTTTAAATTGTACAAATAGGCAGAAAAGAAAGTTAATTTGTATTCTCTTTCCTGTTTCAGGGGAATTCAAGGGGAATTCGTTTTTCTCTGCCTTTTTTTTTTCCTTTTTTTTTTTGGAATGGTAGGAGGACTAATACAAATTACCTTTTTTTAAGGGTATAAGCCACTTTCCAAAGGAATGTAAAATATAATAAAGCATGTGGGGGAGTAAGCCTCTCAAAGATGATTTAAGATGTGTGATGAGTGCATTTATTTTGTGTTTGTGGTCTATCAGAAAAAGTGCTATGCATTTCTCTAGTTATTGCATATACCTGTTGAGTGTTTGAAGATATTTCAAGATGAATCTTACAGGTTGTATCACTTGCATTCATTGAAACACTGTCATATGCAGAGGGATAGTGCAGTGTGAAATGCATCACTTTATCTTACAAGTTTTTGAGCAGGTATGCTGTTCCCAAGAATTTTTTTAAAAATTTCACATCTTATGATCTAGTTCTTTTAATTCAAAATCATTTCTTTTCCCCTGAGGAGCTTTCCAAAAGATGCATACCAAACCTTAGTAAACAATTTGAGTTATTTGGATTTAGTGATTCAGGTGGAAGTATCACCAGTGGCAGATTTCAGAAGACTGCAATTCATGAACAGCAGGAGTAATTCAGAGATCAAAACATGGTCCTTCGAGCTTTCAATACTCTATGACTTCAGAAGAGTAAAACTGAAGTCTCTCCATGTAAGGCATTGGAACTACATCTGAGAATGAAGCCACTACATCCCAGTCATCATAGTATAACATGCTGCAAGTAAAATGCTTGCTGAAACAACTGAGGATTCCTTTTTTTGCTGTGACTATGAAAGATTTGGCAGCTGCCTTTTCAAACCTAGAATGTCTGGGTTTCATGGAGAGCTCAGGATTGCCTAACAAGGGGTGGTCTCTTCAGCTGCCTGGACCTGAAAGACAGGGCAATCTGGAAATCAGCCTCTCTAGCATGTAGTTCACTGTGTTAAGCCCCCGTTTCAATTTACAGTCCGTAATATAGTTTCCTTGGCAGGGATTCATAAATCTCCATTTCATCTGTACAACTGCTGCATTCTAATGGAACTTTCTGTGGTCCTGCCTCTATCTCCATGAAGCCTGTCTTTTAGGACATGCAGAATTCAGTGGTAGGAATATCACCTGACACCAGTCCTCGCAGGTGTCTAGCGTTATTGAAAATGCACTGGTACCTTACTTTGCTATGCAGGTCCATAGTCATTAAAATTTTATCATATAAACCCCGCTGTCTTCACCAAAGAGGAATTGAGAGCCATAGCAGAGGATGATCATGTATTTTATCAGAATTTTCTGAAAGGAAAAAAACCAGCCGGTTTAGAGCAGGAAGGAGCCAGGATTACATTGCCTTTAATTTAAATATAATATAATATTGAAGCCCTTGCAACTGACATTTATATACTGTAGTTCATTTTAACTTTTTCCCCAGAGTGGCTCAATGTCCCTTGGTTGCACAACAGTTCAAACCAGTTGCACATGATGTGATTTTTATATGTTTCTCCTGCAGGGCAGATATTCATCAAAGCATGCAACAGACAGCAAAAGCAAAAGGCAGCAAGCAATAGATTAACACACTGATTTTTCAGGGGTCAGACTGTTAGATTAGTAGGTTTAGGGGCTAGGTAATTTGTGCTTCCTAGCACTGATGCAGACAGAAACTGGCATGCCCGTAATTAAGCAGAGAATTCTACAGGTAGGACAATTAAGAAGTTGCAAAAAAAAAAAAAAGAAATAGTAAGCCATTTATTGGCCAAAATCTTTTGATTTGTTCTTATCAAAGATCAAATGAAAGGAGTTTTGCCTGGTTGTGGTTTTACCAGGATTCTTTTTTTTTCCTTAATATTATGCTTGAGTATGTATGGTTTCCTTTTCAGTTTGAAATAAAAAGAAACTAGAAAAAGAATATTAACAAATTAATTACTCATTAAAAAGATATATGTACTTATATATATAAGTTTTCTGAAGTGGTAACTCTTATTTTCTCCTACTGTCTTGAGATAACTGGTATACAGAAACTGCACATAGTTCCTACTGCAAAATAAAGGGAGTGTTACTGAGTTTCTCAGCACCTCTTGTATTAGCATCTAGTTCCCAAAGAAGAAGTATCCAGAATGTAACAACTTGAATCCACAGCCTCTTGTAAACTTTAGATTCACTAGTATGCCCCTAAGGAGATGTAAGATTCATAAGCAGAAGTCTCTGGCCCATATAATTATACCTTAAATTAATAAGGGTAAAGACAAAACCAGTTTTCCTACGGGTAAAAAGTATTTCCGTTTCCATATTTCACACATACATGAACTATTTTAGTTTTAGGTGGACTTCAATGATTAATGAATTCAGGAAAAGCCAACCAGATTTTCATAGAAGGCTGGCATCTAGCTGTTCTTTCTTTAGAGGGGAAAAGGGAACATTTTTTTTCCTGTAAAGCATTAGGACTAGTGCCAAACACTTCAAAGATACTTAAAAGAAGCACAAGTGTTTCCATTATTTAATGAAATTAAGAAACAAACAAATAAAAATGTTTTTTTCTTATTGAGAAGAAATGTTTTCTCCAGCATTGACAACAGAGGGTACTGTGTGAATGTTACAGATTTTTTCTTACTTTTTAATGTAATATTTGCTTTAGATCAGGTGGCTAACTAGGAAGTTTTTAACTTACTTTTTTAAGTATACATATAATAACTATGACTTTATTTCCCTAAAGAGCTAAAAGTGCTTGTTTATTTCAACTCTTGAAAGCTTATTTTCTCTGAGTGCACTTTTGTTTATGCCAGGCTAGAGCCAGTTAAGTGCCACCCTGATACCCGATCCTATCACATCTCAGAAGCTCAGCAGGATCAGCACCAGCTAGTGCTTGGATGGGAGACCTCCTGGGAATACGGGGGGCTGTAGGTTCTAGTCCAGAGGACTTCACTATCACCATCCAAGCTAGCTCAGCAATGGCAGATGAACCTTAGGAGCAAAAGGGTGGGGCCAGCTCTGCGCACGCTGTGTCTCACCTAAAAAATCCACTGTGCAGGCTGGAAGGACACACCATGTAGGTAGAGCCCTTCCCAAATCTTCGTTTGTGAAGCCTAGCCATGATGATGATGTCAGGTGAGTTTTGCCTACATAGAAGCATTTTTTTATACTGGCTTGCCCCAAGTTTTTTAGTAACTTAAGCAACAATTTATGTCAGGGAGGGTCTAGTCCTACAATGAGAAAATGCTGTGAAACAGACAAGCAAAGATACGTTGATGTTCAAAAAACTACCCGTCCTCTGAAAAGCTTTATATTCTGAGCTGCAGGGTTTTAGTTTCCTATTTTTTTAAGTGAGCAATTCTCCATATGCATTTATTACTCACACTTTTACAGTTCTCTTGAAGCTCTCAAAAGAGGATATGAATGGTAAAAAGGACTGTGGAGCGGCCATCTGTGAAAGGAGGAGCTACTTCCTCCCATGTGAATATCTTTATAGCTTCATCTTTGTCCACCCTTAGCTTCTACAATACATGCCATCTGAGAAAGGAGGATGGCAGGTAGACCTCAGAGTTTGAGAAGCTTAAGGTGACCCAATATGCTTCCTTGAGGGTCTGCTTCTGGTAATATTTCAGAACACTGACCTTATTCCTATGGGTTTGAATGCATTACAAATGAATGAACAAGGGATTTTTTCATGAAAGATTTCTGTTTACTTTTTGTCTTTTGCTGTACTTTATGATCTAGCTTTTTATATAGATAATAATCATCTCTGTGAGTATTATCAGTTACTTACCAAAAAAAATAACAGGTTGCTCAAAACAGTTAAAAGTGTCTTCTTTCTGAATGTGAAGAAACTACAAGAAATTTCACCTTATGCCTACTTTCTACAAAAAACAGCTAGATAATGATACTTCAGATCTCTGATTAAATCTAGAACTTGAAAATACTTTGGAACTGTCAAGGTTACTCTCCCAATATTTAGAACATTATTTTTCTTGCTTGTGCTTGCAGCAATGTTTAATATACTTGTAGCTGAAGTCTGCTTCCCTACAAAAAAAAAAATACCCTATTTTTTTGAATGCATATAACCTTTTGAAACTTGTAACTTGATGAAATCTGTTTGGACTTGTTTTCATGGATCTAGCAAAAGGGAACTCTGTGATCTCGGTACTCTTTCTTTGCTTAATATCAGGTTGCAGGTCAAAGCTTTCATGAAGCTCTTTAAAGAAAGTACTAGAAGAATTCTCATTGTGAGTAGTAGCTAAATGACTTGCATCCTTTTGAAAACCAATAAGAACCTAGTTCACAGAAATATGAAAATCAAGTTAACAAAAATCATCAGTTAATAAAAAGTCAGTATGATTCAGATGACAGGCATAATTTGGATTTCATTCAGTAAAAGTTGCACTAAAGGGTAAACAAATGAGAACACAGCTCCCTCTGTCTTCTAGGAAATTTGGCAGCCTTCACTAGGGGCATTTCTACCACCTTATAATCATCATCATATTATTATTTCTTCCATTCCCTTAGCTGTGGGAAATGCAATGAGCAAGAGCAATCTCATAATGTATATTGATCACCCAAGTATTAGTCTGCTCAAACAATATGTACCACTCGCTTAGAACTTTTAATTTTTTTAACCATGAAAGCACTTCTAAAAGACTGATTGGGTCTGTATTTTTCCATTTTACTTATGGATAAAATGAAGCAGGGCATGGCTAAGTGGCTCTCCGAGTCACGACCTCAGGAGGGCGAATGAAGTGACTTGAACNGGGGGGGGGGGGGCAAGCTTGGCCAATTTCTCCAACTGTGGTTGTTCCTGCTATTTCTGTAAAAGCACATCTTGTGTAAATTCTTCCTTTTATATTTATTCTCTAAAAATAGTAACTTCTTTCATGCTTGTTCTGCCTCACAGCTTTTTCATCTCTACCCATCTTCATGCCATTTCTAGGCTTGAAAAACACATGTGCATAGATCAACCAGTGAAGATTTCTAGGGCTAAACACAAGGTTTTCTTGTTCATCCTCTTGATCGTGGTGTACAGTCAGTCTCAGGAAAAGGTACTTGTAGGGAACTCTAGTTCAGCACTTCAGCTTTAACAGATGTAGTACTTCATTTTTATCTCTTTCTGACGGTTCTCCAGCAGGAGTTTTCCAGGGGTCTGGGACAATGTTTTGTGCAAGATAAGATAATATAATGCACACATACTGATTCCTAAAAGTGTGCTCTCTAGCATACCGTGCTGATAACGCAGCAAGTAAACAGCAACAACTAACTCTCTGGCACACACATCCACAGCTATCACTGAGGGACATTGCCATCCAAAACTTTTCTTCCATGCAGTGCTGCACAGCTGGGCATGGGCACTGTGATTTATGGTCCCCTGACTGCAGTTCCAGCTAGCCTTCTCTGAACCAAATTTTGCTTTTAAAACCACCAGCCTCAGCTTTGTTCTTTGTTTAAAAAAAACATCATCTGAGTTTTCCACTAGATTTGTAAAGTTCCCAAATCCTTTTGTTTCAGTGACAAATACTTCTTCATTGAGCCCTTTTACATGTCAGGGTGGAACCATCCCCAGGCTGATTTAAAGGCAAAAGACAGAAATGGGCCACTCCAGGCTAAACAGTTTAGATGAGTTTAGATGAGAACAATGTGGTAACAATTCCACACAGTTTTCAGAGGCAGTTGAATTTGCTGGATTGCTGAATCACTGACCAGCTGTCACATGAACAAGACAACAATTTTTTTCAATTAGAAACTCATACAGGCAGGAATATACTTCAAGAAGCATGGAAATAAAATGGAAATTTGCCTCCATTTCGGTGATGGATTTGTCCATTGCAGTACAGCAAGCAGCAGACAATGGAACTGTGCATCTACTTGCAGACATCAAACTTTTTTCCTTCATTTATTTTTATTTCTTCCTTTCAGTATTTCCTATCTTTTCTAAATTCATTTTACTGTTGGCTGACCATCACTGGTCATCATAGCAACAGCCTCTGGTAGCAGCAAGTCTGGGATGCCCGATGTGAGCTTCTTCACATTTGAGCCTTGCCAAGGCTATTAATCCAGGGTTATATATTGGCTCAACACTGTAAGATTGTTCTGTTTTTCCCCTTGTTAGCTGTCTGATGGTCTTCTTTTCCTGAGTTGGTTCCTTCTCTTTCTTAACTTATCTATTGAGCAATCTGGTGTTTATTTTCATTCTTTAACCTTTTTGTGCTGGCTATTTTGGAGGCTTGGTTAACTTAAGTATCGTTTAACAAAATAAGACAAAACAATTGCATTAAAGAACCTCTTTTAAAAGTAAGATTCATAATGAAAAAAAGGGTTTGAGATAATCCTGTTCTTTGGACAAATATTTACAGTTAAGTAGAAAAATTTTTTACTTGTAATCTCTTTAAATGCTTTGCATGGGTTAACAGCGGTCATGTTTTTATTAGGTAAGGGGGAGAGAAATACATCTAAGGGTAGTGTGTTTGGAGACAAGCAACTATTATGGAATAGATATGGATGATGCAGCACTTAATGTCAGCATAACAGTCTTTAAAATTTTTTAAACTGCCATACTGTGATCATAAAAGAACCCTAAATAGCAGCTGAAACCTTGCTGTAAAGTAAAAGTAGCAAAGTGGTTAAGACTACTTGTTTGGGAAATGAGAGCTGAAAGAGAAAACTGCAGGGCAGTGATTGGTTTGATTTGCTGAATAAATTGCTATGTTCAGATTCAATTTGTATCAATAAGCAAAGCACTGTACACCTGCAGAGCCTGTCACACTTGGTATCCAAAACTCTGACACAGCTAGTCTTAAACAATCTTTTTACTGATGTCAATAATGAAAGCCAAAAAACCCAAAGCACTCCACAAAAAAAATCCAACCACTAAACTTAGGGTATTTGTATTTTTATTCCAGATAAGTGAAAAAAAGTGAATAATGTTTCTTTGTAGTAGTTCCTTAAGGAAACACAATACTTTTAATAAATATATGGAATATTGCAGTATTCTCAAAGGATTATTTTAAAAGTAGCCAAAGGGTACTGTTCATTCAGTAGAAGGATTTCTCTTTATTAAACCTGACTGAAAGCTAGAAGCATAATATGATGTCTCCTTAATACAGTGGAAATTGCTCTTTGATAATTTGCAACTATGATATAAAAAGTGTAAATGTGTAGGCTTTTACATTTGCACCCAGGCAATTGATGTTTATCCCTGTCTGTAATCCCTGTAGCATTTCAGGAATGAAAAGAGTTGGTTTTAGGGAGTGCTTTTCTTCATTTTTGCGCCTTTGTTTTCTTTTTTGAGCAAATCATTAAAAATCTGACCTGTACATTTTAGTGAGTGGTTTGGTTTGCTCTTTTTGTTTGGTTTCTTTTGGGAGGGAGGGTGTGTTGAGTTTGGAAAAATTGCTACAGTTTTCTTTGGAAGAGTTCAAACTGCTGTGATGGGAATTTTCAGGAAAAACAGAACTGAACTCTTAAAAATGATTGATACAGAATAATATTTATGTAAAAGGGGAAGGATTAATCTTAAGAAAAGGTATAATGGATCCAAGGTGTAGAAGCTTATTTAGACCACACACAGTAGATTTTAAGGGAATTCCTCTGGAATTTATAAAGTTGGAGACCTGACTGAGAGCCTATCAGCTTTATATTTTCTATTAGGAAGTTCCATTTATGCCTAGGAGAATAAAAGTAATGTACGTTAATAATCTCTTTGAGAAAGTAGAGTTAGTTGATAATGAGTACCTTTTGTCCTGACTCTTTCATCTGCTACATTCATATCTGATTTTAGTCAGAACCCTGCAGATTTTCTTTCTGATGTTAAACATGCAACTTTTTTGCACAGTCCAGCACTTTGTCCAAACTTGGAAATGTTGCTTCTTAATTACAATTCACATTTGTGAGCTTGGGGTCAGGGTACCTTTTGAAAAAATGCCTACGTGTCAAATTTCACAAAGTGAGTTTTGCAGTTGCAACCCAAAAGACTTATGGTCAGTTTCATGAACTCTTCTTCAGTCTTCCTTAATATTAGTTTAACACCCTCTTGTTTAATGAAAATGTTTGATATTTAAATGTTAAACACTGCCATTTTCCTCTGGACATCTAAACCAATATTAGGACATAGTAAACATGAGCAACTTGTTTAATTATTGTTAATGGTCCAGTCAAATTCCAAGACTGAAAAATCAACAGTTATTACACATTTAACGGAAATGTGTTTCTATTTGTTCTTGATATTTTCACCGTATGAACTTAAAATATTTTGACCTGTTGTAGCCTTCTTCAGTGGATAATTTCTTTACATTGGAGGGAAGTTTGACATTAGGATGAAAATGATGCTCAGTGTTTGATGACAGTCTCAAGAAGGTCTCCTTCCTAATATAGACAGGAGTTACAATCACTGGTCAGAAGTATATTATTAATTTGGAATATGTATCACTGAATATTCTGGGATAAATTTTTAAAGACATGTATTCTTGCCCTGCATCTAATGTGAGACCTTCCCATTATAGGTTAATTCTCAAAAATACTCAAAATATTACAGAAAATTAGTCTTANAAAGGAAATTAAAGGCCATATGCAATGCCTTGGATTTACTGGATGTTTTTCATTTTTTGGAGAAATAAAAACCAACCAAACAAGCAAATAAGAAAAAAAAACAACAGGTAAACACAGGAAGAAAACAAACAAACAAAACCCCCTAAAGTAGGCTGGCTTTCAGTGGTGAATAAAATCCAGAAGGCAGTAAAAAAAAAAAAAAAAAGAAAAAAACAAACAAAATTAGGGTGAGTTATGGGAAAGACCTTTGATGGTGGGACTGACCAGTCTGTTAAACTGGGTTAAATTAATTTCTTTAACCTGGATCTCTAAGTTTACTCACAGACATAGTTATATTGGTGGCTAGGCTGGCTCGCTCAACATACTTCCTTCAGGCTACACAGAAGGAGCAATTAAACACTCTTTTATGTAGTCACTGCTGGAAACCGTAGAAACTGTGCCACAAAGTGTTTGGCTACATGGCACAACTCCTACCTACTCACATAAAGAAATAAAAGCTATTTCTGAAATATAAATTCAAAGGCCAATGGGTTTATTGGCTGCAGCTGTGAAGGTGAATGGCTAAAAGCAGGAGCAGTAGTCATGGCCATTCAGCTGTGAAGATGCCAAAAAAAAAAAAAATCCACCACCAAACAAACAGAAAAACAAGCTTTTGCTGCATTCTAGGATTGGGTGTGTTTTTTTGCTGATATTGTTTTATTTCTGAGCATGAAAGCTGTATTTTCTGTCCACTTTTTAGACAAAGTCAGGTGTCCTGACATTTACCATAAATAAACAGAATGGTGTGAGGGAAATTTTTGATGACTTCTTTGTTTCAACTGAAAGAAAGAGCAAGCAAGTTCTCCACTAATGACAAAACATTCAAGATAAAATATGCACAATGGCATTAAACGTTGCGTTATATGAAAAACTAGATGGATTGTTGTACTTGTGTCATGCTTCAAAGGTATGATGTTTTCTTACATAAATTTTAGTGCATAATTTAGTTAGAAATGCCATAGATATTCATTCAGCATTTGCCATACACAGAGAGATTTGTCTGAGTTCCTGTCAAAACTTTGTTAATTTATAGAAATCCTTAAAACACTTTAGCCAAAAGGATTTGGTCTTGTGGTGTGTGTGCTACCAGATCATGTCATTTTACTGTATCTATGATCTCGATAGGGTAATAGGATTGTTCCCTGTCTTCCTCTATTTTTAGGGAACTTTGCTCTTTTCAACATGTTGTTGATGAAGGTAAGGAATTACTTCCTACATATCTTTATTGACTCTCAAGCTTCTGAATGGAGGAACAGACTCCCGAGTCTTGATTTCTTTTTTGTTTTAGAACAAACAGGCAGGAAGCACCGACTGACTGAACAAAAGAGATCAGACTTTGATGATGATGCAAGTGATGATTCAGAAGAGGTTTTAAATGCAGTGCCAATAAATATGCTCACAGGTCATGCCTACTCAGCAATTTCTCGATCGGTTGGCACTAGTCTGTATGTGTTTGCTACCCAAAGCCATTATGCAATTTGTTTGCAGTGAAGATGGTTAAGCTGCAAAAGCCAAGTGCCTGAAGCAGAATTACAAGCTCGTCATGGCAGTATTCCTTGGAGTACAGGCAGACAGCTTCCTGAAGCTGTGGCTTCTTGATAGGTAGGTAAAGACCTACAAGTCAAGAAGAAATTGAGAGGATATTTAAGGATCTTCCTGTTTTTCTGGATTGTGAGAGAAAGGATAAATACTCAATAGCAGCTAAACAAGCCTAGCAGTTGAGTGTTTTTTTTCTGCCATGTGACAAACATTTGCTGCCTTCATGCATCATAAGTCTGCAGCTTGTTGTCAGCTTTTTCTTAGTCTTCCAGTACAGAGCCCTGGTGGATATCCACACTACTTGTTCTTGGAAGTATATTGAAATAATGACTGTGATTCGGGCGGAGGTAAATGGAAAAGGGAGGGACTTCTAATTTGTAGTGGCAAGATAAGTACTGTTCGTGAGCTTACATTTACTTGCTCTTTGCAAAGATATTTCCGCCCCCCCCCCCCAAGGTGTTACTCTCTGTGTGCTGCTTTTTGTTTTAAAGTACACAGAGCCATTTACATTGCGCGGAGTTTATGAAGATCAACTCTTGAGGCCTGATTTGCTTTATCTTTCTTTAACACAAAGTAATACCAAAACAATAACAAACTGAAATGGTAGTGTTTACATTACCCTGGTGTTAATAAGAAAAGAAATGCAAACTATTAATTTATTAAGGGTTTGCTAGACAGTAAGAGATGCCTATTGCAGAGATTGGGACTTGTTCTGGGGGCAGTTTACCATAGAATATTCCTTAAAGTGGCATTTCAACACACCTAGCATGTTAATTGGTGAGCTTTCTGAGGTGGATGGCTGACACCTGTGAGAGGGATGTGTTTGTTTTCTCCATGTATTTGGTTTATGTGGCAAGGTTTTGGTAGTGGTGGGGCTACAGGGTTGACTTCTGTGAGAAGCTGCTAGAAGCTTCCTCCCTGTCCAATGGAGCCTGTGCCAGCTGGCCACAGGAGGGACCCAGCACTGACCAAGGCCAAGCACATCAAGGACACCAATCACCACTGTGATACCATATGTAAGAAGGGGAAAATGTTATTGTTTAGAAGTAAATTGCAGCCAGAGAAGAGAGGAGTGAGACCATATGAGAGCAACAGCCCTGCAGACACTCAGGTCAGTAGAGAAGGAGTGGGAAGAGATCCTTCAGGTGCCAGAGTAGAGATTCCCTGCAGCCCATGGTGCAGATCATGATGAGGCAGGCTCTCTCTGCAGACCATGGAAGTCCATGGTGGAGCAGAGATCCACCTGCAGCCCCTGGAGTACCACATACTAGAGCAAGTGGATGCCCAAAGGAAGCTGTGACCTCATGCAGGACCAGGTTCCTGGCATGACCTGTGGACTCATGGTGAGGTAGAAGCCAATGCTGGAAAGGTTTTCTGGCAGCACTTCTGAACCCATAGGGGAGAATCACTGAATAAGTCTGTTCTTAAAGGACTGCAGTCCATGAAAATAACCCATGTGGGAACAGTTGCTGAAGAAATGCATCCCATGGGGAAGACTCCCCTAGAAGAATTTCATGGAGAACTGTCTCCTGTGCTGGAGCAGGGGAAGAGTATGAGGTGTCCTTCCCCTGAAGAGGAAACACTGGCAGAGACAATGTGTGATGAACTGACTGCAGCTCCCATTTCCTGTCGCCTGGGCTGCTGGGGGAGGAGGTAGAGATGTGGAGACAAAGTTAAGTCCAGAAGGAGGGAGGGGTGAGGGGAAGATGTTATTTAGTTTGACCTCTCAGTATCGATCTCTCATTTCATTGTTAATTAATTTGGTTAATTTTCCCAATTCTGGTCTGCTTAGCCTGTGACAGTAGTTGCTGGGTGATTTCTCTGTGCTTTTATCTTGACCCATGAGCTTTTCATTATATTTTCTCTCCCCTGTCCAGATGAGGAGGGGAGTGATAGAGTGGCTTTGGTAGGCACCTGGTGTCCAGACAGAGTTAACCTACCACACTCTCATTTTTTTTGATTTGAGAATGGTTGCAGTTCTTAGCCTTCCTTTACATTCTGCCCTCCTGGACAGCTAGCATTACTTCTGTGCAAAACTTCAACTGCACTTTCTTTATCATAGACATTTTGGGATGTCACTTGTTAATTCTCATTGACTTCCCAAAGAACTCATTTGCAATACACAGTCATTTTAGATACTTGACAATTATTTGATTGGTTATTATTTTGTTTCAATCAAATCACATATTGCATGTCACAGCAAACTGAAAAGATTTCATAAACACCTGCTCCAGATTGTGGGCTTATGAGTTAAATTTAGATCTACAGTATTTTTAACCATGATTTTTTTGTTTTCTGTGGTTGTTTTTATTAGGGGACTATTTGTTAGGATTTTTTCTTGATTCCCATTAAATACATAAGTTTTAAATAAAAAATTAGAAATAGTTATTAGTTTCTCATTTATGAATATTAGGAAATCTCAGATGATGAGGACCTTATTTTTTATGTTACATTAATTTTTTTAAGTTTTTCTTTTATTTATCTGTATATCTTTAATTGCCAGTTACAGTTATTTGCTGTAAGTGATGAAGATGATGAGTCACACTAGTGGCCATTACTTGTAACTGGTGCCCAATTGCATTCTAATCTATAACTAGCAAGAGATGGTTTAGGTTCATTTGCATAAAGCTGCCATTGTATTGCAAACTTTGTAGTCCAGTAAGATATGCTACTTTAGAGAATGGTTAGAACTAGATTTACAAATCTAAAGCTTTCCAAGTTTCTTTTAAAGCAACTCTGCAGAGCAAAATCAAACTACATACACATCAAGAAAGCCGCATATGACAGACATCAAGAAAAACTGGAATATTACTCTTTTTTTAATCAAACCTTTTTAATCAATTCTGGAATATATTTTTTTTATCCACTAGATTGAAAATGTCAGATAAGGGCTAGGTTGTTCTTTTCATATTAACTAAAAAATTCTCAAAAATATCTAGGTAGGAGGAAGAAAATATGCATGGATTGTTACATTATAGTCATAGTTTCTGTCATTTCCCAAAATGCACAGCTGCTGTGTCATTTTAAGATTTAGAAGTTACTGCATTTACGTTTTAATGATCAATAGCAGCTCTTGATATGAGTCATTAATGAGATTTTGACTGCATCTGCATTTAAACCTTATATATTCTGCAAGAGACAGAGTATTCTTAGAAAATGAGTTTTCTGTCATGGTAATAATATGTTTTACATGCTCAAGCTGAGAGGATTCATGCTCACGAATCCTCTGCTCTACCCGGTGGAAGGTTACACAGTACAAACTTTCTGTTAAATGAGAAGGGGCAGAGGGAGAGCTCTTGCTGCTATTTCCAATGGAGTCCTTGGTCTACAAGCACATAGAGAGCAGCCTCCAGGTGAAGGTATGATTGAAGTAGGTGGAAAGTCTCCTTAAAGTGAGATGTGACTTTGTAGCTCACTCATTTATAAAAATGCTATTACGTTCTTTGAGGGCATCAGAATACCATGAGAATGACAGATTGAGTGCATACAGTGTCACTTGGGGGATGTTTAATATATTGTCATGGATATTTGGGTATAGTTAAACTGCTCTTAAAAACAGCAAATAATGACCTTCCCAAACAATGGTTGAATTGTAATTCCAGTCTATGAAATTGCTCCTTATAATTGTTCTTCTATTATTATTTTTTTAATCATAATGAGTATCAGTGCATAACTTTTTCAGCAATAGCTTACTTACAGGTTAGTGGAGAAAAATATAAATATTTTTCAAGATAAAGAGTGAGTTTCTAACAGTATTTGCATTCTTGCATGCTGTAATCTCTGACGTATGCATTTCATTAGCTTTTCTATCCTTTCACTTATAGACTTTTTCTATCTACATTAGATTCTTGGGAAGTTGTTCTGATTAATTTCTTCCTCCCAGTAAGCTAAATTAAATTCCCAGTACAACAAAAAGAGAATTTTCTAAATTAGAAATTGGTGAATATGTCCAAAAATCACAGAGAGAATCATGATAAACTTTTCTTGTAGAAGTGCTATAATGTTGTATTTAGACCTATTGAACAAGTAGTTGCCTCACTGGATCCTTTGTAAAGCCATACCTTTTTTAGGCAATCAGTAACTATAGTCTAAACAGGCCAATTGCTGTTGCTAAACCAAAGTACTGCCTATGAGGACATATGAGAAGTAGCTTGAAAGAACTGTAGATTGTTTGCAGAATGTTGCAACCAACCTATTACTTCAAATACCTCACTTGCATGAAAACTAAACCTGTAAATTGCCCAAGACATTAGGTAGAGAAGTGGCACACAGTAAACAAATCAACTAAACACTGTTTTTCTTTTGGACAATATACACCTGCTACTGATTTCCTGTAAGGCCAAAAGTCACAATCCTCATGACTGTTTTAGAAAGGATTGTTAAAAGTGTACAAAGTTATGAATAAAGATGTCCCTATAAGCTATTTATTATTTGAAGATAACTGTTGGAATTTGGCTGGCATGAGCAGTTTACTTCTAATTTGGGCATAGAAATTAAGGAGAATGCTAGACAATGTTAAGATTGACAAGACTAATAACATCTTTTTGTTATCTTTGTCAAAAATTGTCCACTGTTGATTATTTCTCCATCCCAATTTGTCCTATACAAATCTTCAATTTGGCCAAATGCCTGCTCTTCGTTCTTCAGCATCATCTCATTTACAGCAGAGAGTTTATCCTTTGGCTTTTGACATACTATGTGGCATTGCAGCCTGTGCTAGCACTAAATCCTGCCACTTGGGCATTGCAGAATTTAATAACTAGTGAGAACTAAACAATTTCATACAAATAATTACAATTCTAAGAGATGGATTCCTTTGGAACATTTATGACTATGTGATTCTGAGTCTCAGTTATTTTTGAGCTTGAGTGGAGGACAGAATATCCATATCCCAAATGTACCTTCCCTCCTTATCCATATGTTTTAAAAATCAGACTATAACATATTTAGGACTCTCTATTGCTTCATCCCATGTCAGTAGTTTGCAGAATCATAGAATCATTTAGGTGTGAAAGATCCTTTAAGACCATTGAGTCTGAACTGGCAGTTTTGGAGATTAGAAGGGAAATGAAGGAGAATATTTCAAGAGAGAGCTCTGGTTACCATGAAGTGAAAATCCAATGAATTTCATAAACTAAGGAAAAGAATGACCCAGAATGTCTATCTCAGCAGTGGTTCAACAAACTCTTATTGGCCCAGACATTGCTTTATCCACTCTGTAATGACCTTATAAATGTAGAACTTACCAAACTACCTTCGTGGATAAATGTAAAGGGATTTTAAAATGTTAATTAATTAATAAAATAAAATAAATAAATACATACATACATAAACAAACAAACAAACGGTACTTAGGCATAAACTACTGGCTAAGAACAAATCATAATTTCAGGTCTCATCCTCCTAAAACGTTCCTCAAGTAATTACTTACATGTAACTAGTGAATATCATGGGATTAATTATATGGATGAGGTTGCACATCTAGGGCCTTGGACACCTGAATAGAGGCTGATTTTGAGATGTGAGTGGTTTTGTAGAAGCCATTACAAATTTGGTATTACCTACATTTTAATATTAGAAAATTTTAATGTGGACAAAAGGAAATAGTTACAGATCAGGTTCTGTGCAGTAATACTCAGAGATAAGTTTATGATAGGATATTAGAAGCAGCAAATTTGTTGTTATCTTTGCTATTGCTGGGACTGTATTGTTTATTTTAGGATCTCTTTTTTTAAAGGCATATATGCAAAAACCATACACTTAAGTACAAATTACATTTATAAGTATGCTTGAGTTATGTTTAGTCTTAAGTATGGTTAAGCATTTCTGATTACTTAACTATTGGCATGGAAATGTGCCTTATGTCTTCATAAAAACTACAAAATAAAAAAAGCTGTTCTTTGCTATTGGTGTCTTCCAATCATACTGCTCGTGACTGAAATGTCTGAGACAATTATCTAGCAACCTGCCACATTGCGTCTTGAAAACCTCCAGTGATGGAAATTGTTGGGGAAGAGGAGGCAAAGCACAGCACATGATTCTATGTAGTAGCTAGTCACATCTTAGCTCACTTGGGGCTGCCTATCTTCTCCCAGGAGTTATCCTCACAGTATCTTCACAATCTCTCTGCAATGTCGAGTTTGTAATCACGGTCTGAACTCAACTTCTGTTCAAGGCATTTGCAGCACTGAAACTGGCCCTACAAGCACAGCTGTTCTAGTGCCCCCACCCCCAATATCTTCATTTACTTTCTAGTTACCCCAAATCCCCACAGAATTTAGCAGATTTTGTGCTTGCTAGATAGGTAGATACTTAAAGGTTTTCTTCCTGTCCTATTACCCCTAGTTTTGAGAATGTAATGAAATTAATAGTGGAAGGAAGAATTCTTTAAGAATATTGTTCAAAATATATGATCATGCCTCTACCAAGTATTTCTGATTCAATTTTTACTTAACAGATCTGATCTGAGGAGAAGCTCTTCTGAGCTTGTGTCTATCATTATTTACTTGCACTGAAAGTATTCATATTGGAAAAACTGAGTAAAGAAGAAGCTAATGAATTAGAAAATAAAATGTTTAAGAACAAAAAAGGAGAAGAAAACCACTTTATCTCTCAGAGCAGCAAAACAGGCAGAAAGGGAAAAAATGTGGTAAGGAAGCTGTAGAGAATAGGAAGTGTAAGAAGCAAAGTGCCTCTTGTTTGGAGACATCGCATATGACTTCCAGCTGCAGGATGTAAAGCAAGATGTCAATAGCATAGCTGGAGGTTAAGATAGGGCTAGGAGACAACTGGGACACACAGAATCAATTGTATATCTGTCACAGCAAAAATTTATTTGGTTCTGCATTTTAAAATGTCACAGTTGCTCTAAACGCATGCACAGTGCTATACAGCTTACAGCAATGCTTATACTAATTGACAATGGTCGACATACCCAGTTGACTAACTGGAATGGAGTGGCGTACAATAGAGCATAGGACAATTGTTCTGCACAAAGGAAGCCCTAACTTCTCATGCTAAGATTTCATGGGAGCTACTAAGGTACCAGGGTAATAGAAGGATAATAGTAATTAAAACAGAAGAGTGATTCATTATTACACAGTCTCCCTCTGAGAATGCCCAGCTGTCTCAGGAGACAATGCCAACATACCAAGCAAAGAAAAGAACAAAATAATCAAACCGACAGAGATGGGAAAATCCACTTTCAGGGAACTTTTCTCCAAATTCCTTTTAAAAGTATTGTCTTTTAAATCATGAAACTTGACACATAATCTCTCTTTCAAAACATTTTAACAGTTAGTCTGTGTAAAATTCCCAAGAATATCAAGAGCTGTAAGTGCCAAATCCTTCTCTGAATCTTGGTAAGGTCTTGACATCACTGACATCCTGTGGCACTGAGTTCTGTAATGTAATTATGTACTGCATTAAAAAGTATATTCTTTTATCAGATTTGGAGATGCTGCTTTTCAGTTTCATTTAATGTCCTTTTGTTCTTGAATTATGAGATGCAGGACTACAGAAGCTCTTGATCTATTTTCTCTTTGCCACTTATGATTTTATACTTTCATCACATCCCTCCTTATTCATCCTTTCTTTTTTCTTTCTTTCCTAAGATTATCAATTCAATTCCTTTTTTTTCCAATCTTTCCAAATGAAGGCTTCTCTATATGCTTAATTATTGCATTTTTTTCTGAATATCTTCTAATTCAGTAATATCTTTTTGTGATGGGATGACCAGTACCTCACAGTATTCCAGAGGAAGGGAAATTATTGATTCTTATGATGATGTTCTATTTTCTTTCTTTCTTATTGCCTACCTCATTTCTTATGCATCTTAACATTTTATGTGTTTCTTTTTTTTTTTTTTTTTTCACTGAAGCTGCTCATTGAGCAGGGCTCTTCAGTGAGGTCCAGGTATTTTTCCTAAGTTTGTGCTCTTAATTGAGCGCTCTGGTAAAACAAATTACCTGTTGCAGGTTGGGGTTTTTTTAGGTTTTGTTTTTTGGGGGGTGATTTGTTTGTTTGTTTGTTTGTCTCACCAATATGCTTTACTTTGCATTTAAATAAATTATTTTCACCTCTTTTAAAATGGCCTATTCATCTACCTTGGTCAGTTACCTCTCAAGATTCCTGTCCTAGTCAGACTTGATTAACAGAATTTTCTTGCTATCTGTAAATTTTGCTACATTGCTGTTCACTTATTTTTTTTTAACATTAATTAGTATATTTTGAACACCTGGTCCTTGTGTAGTGTGTTGAAGCTCCCTGATGCTGAGGTTTTGCTATAATGAAAATTGACAATATATATGTTTGGCTTTTTATTTTTCCTTTGAGAAATGTTTTGCTTCATTTTGCATCCTATCCCAAAATTACTTAGTCTCTGACTGAGATGGAGACTGAGTCTCTTGAGAGGAGCATTATCTTTCCACATTTATTCAATTACTATAACAAGGTTAAAGGCCAGATGCTTTCACAATTAAAGCTAAATCTTTGAGAGACATCTGTGCTCTTTTGTGACCACAAGTATGGAAATTAAGGACAGAGGATGGAAAAGTAATTCATTCATCATGTTGGGCAGACACATTCAAAATTAAAATGTGAGAAAGCTTTCAACATAGCAGTTCTTAGCACTGTCTTGGTGATAATCCAGACAATAAAACAAGTACATAATCAGTCTAAATAGGCAGGATTATATGAGTCTACTTCTTATACCTAAGACTTTGTGTGAAAATAAGGGAAAAGGAAACTAGTTGTAAGGTCTAGACAGCTGTTAATTTTCAAGACTTTCTTTCAAAATCTGATATGAACCAAGATATTCTAAGATTTGGAATCCCTAAAGTTCTTGTTAGAAAAGCAAACCTATATAGAGGCTTTTTATATCCTGACATCCCCTAGGCCTGCTTATTTCCTGGTCTCTCTCTCTCTTTCTCTCAAGTGTTCCCCATCCTTTCCCTGAGAGAGTCTATGTCTGCTTCATCAACCCTGACTGCCTACAGTATGCAACAGACTTCACCACCCTTCTTCATAAAGAAGATTGCTTGCACAGAGAAGGCTCCTCAGACTGCTTGGGACACCTTGCACAGATGCATGCCACTGCCTTGAACTCAGAATGGACACTAAAAGATATCCTGAACATGCCGGTGGAAATGAGATCAGTCACCTGCAACTCAGACTCACCCTGCTTGGTAAAGGAACTATAAGGACAACTAGAACTTCTTGTGATATTCCCACAGTTTCATCTGATAGAAATACTGTATTTTCTATCCTAAACCAAACTATTTTGGGTGGAATGGGGGTTGAGAACAGTTAACAGTTGACAACAGGTATCAAGTATTTATTTTCTGAACAAGCCTGTGAAAATGCTAGTAACCCCTTGACAACTAGTACTGGTGCCTGATAAGATTGGAGGGCAGAGCACGGAATACAGTAATGTGGCTACCTGTGGACCAATTATACAAATATATATATATATATTTATGCACATGTATATAGCTGTGTGTATAAGAGTATACATAATAGTATATATACAATATATATTCTTTCTCCTTTAGCAAGATATTTTGATATAGTAAAATACAGGATGCTGAATTATAAGAGAGTAACAGTAAAACTTGCCACTGCGAATTTTTCGTTCATTCATAGCAACACAAAAATTACCAGTAGGATATAGCACAATCAAAAATATAGTTTCTTATTTGAAGGAAGAATAAGAAGAAGATTTGATGCTCTTCCCTTAAGGTTGGAAGGCTCTACAATACCACAGGGCTTGGTCGGCCTAAGAAAGGGACAGGAATAGAACACAAACTGTATAGTCACACCTATTAATGAACATAATGTTATATTAATGACACTTGTGCATCAGTTTCAAGAACAGAAACTGTACTGTGTGACATTTAGTTAATTTAGAGGGGAAAAAAAATATGTACCAAAAAAATGAGCTCACTGCAGTGACCAATTTGAAGTTGAATGCTTTTCACTATATATTTGAAAAATAAGCAGCAATGTAATAAAAAGTTATGCAAGGCTCTACAGTTTGCCAGCCAAATCTAAGAAAATGACTTACTCTTAAGTGATTGGAGGAAGAGTTTTGCAGAAACAATGCATATGTAAAACAGTGACAATACTGTGCCTGCTGCTGGCTTCGTACCGAAAATATCCATGCTTTGCAAGTGCTGTGGGATAATATGTATTTTGAAATGTGTGTGTATTCAGGTAGTATTCAGAGATAAATATATGCGTTTTCAATGGTGCTTTTTCATTTGGGAGAATGTCACAGAATACTTTTCAACATCTCTAGGAGGCTGTTACTCATTAAACAAAGGCTGTAGCCCACTATTTTTCATGTAAACCCACCATGACAAAATATATAAATAAACAATAAATAAGTAATAAAATGCTGTCTGAAATAAATCCACATCCCTATAATATTCCAGTGCAGAATCTGTTCTTTTTTTTTTTATTTTTT
>VWZD01007569.1:106163-140980 GCA_013396695.1 Sakesphorus luctuosus | reverse complement strand
TTCATATCCTTAGTTTCGGTAAAGCTAATACATGAGTTAGAGGTTGTAGATTCAGGGTTTACCATGTGTAAGTACTGATAGTGCAGATAGTCTGATATCAATCTATATGTAGTGGCTTCTTTTACAGAAGTACACTATATTGGGCTAGAGCAATACATTCTTGATGGTGGATTTCCTAAATTTCATGGTATTTTAGATTTGGGGTTAGATCTGACTTGGGCCATCAGTTGAAGACATAATAGCTCTGTATATATTATATTGTGGGTGCAATTTAGCATCCCTTGCCAGTTATTGCATGTCTATTTGAACTTACTGTATAGAAGGCTTCAGCTGGATACCTGTTTACCAGCAGAGAAGTGTGAATTTCAGCTTTCATTCTTATATTTGGTAACATTCAAGACAAGTATTTAGGCAAGTTACCTTCTGCCTGAAAATAATGAAATCAATTTACATGGCTATTTATCCTACTCAAGAAGAATATGTGGGGTTTTTTTAATTAGCTACAGAAAAAGTACAGGCTGTATTTGATGCCTGATGGCTATAGTTTTCTTTAGATAAGCTAATAAATGTTGCCTCTTAATAGACAGAAAGTGATCTAATACAAGTTGCAATGTCATATATTTAGCTATGTGAGCCTTANAGAAATCAAGAATTCTGCATTCATCTGTCTGTAAATTTTTTAACTCATTAGTCCCTGTACAAATGGATAGCAAATTTCAATTTTTCATGCTTAAAAACAAAGGTTATTAAATGACAGACATCCTACATAATCCAGGCTTTCATTTTTTTTTAATTTGTATTTAATATCCATTTAAAAGTCTTATTAGCATTTGATGGGATTGCTACAAAACTTTCTCATCATGTGTGCATATATACACTTGGTATCTATGCTTTTACCTATCTACATATCCATATTATGTTGTATAGGAGAAAAACATTCGACAAGTAATCATCTCAGAAATTTGCCATTTGATGCTGTTGTTACTGTGCATGTTAAATTAATTACACAATAAAAAAAAAAATATTGTTTGTGATAAAATGGGAAGCAAATTCCTCTGTAAGAATTGGCAAAGCCATCATTTTACTTGCTGCTCTCTTTGGTGGATTTTCATTTTGCTTTAAATTGGCTCAGTTGATATAGTTNTTTAGGCAAGTTACCTTCTGCCTGAAAATAATGAAATCAATTTACATGGCTATTTATCCTACTCAAGAAGAATATGTGGGGTTTTTTTAATTAGCTACAGAAAAAGTACAGGCTGTATTTGATGCCTGATGGCTATAGTTTTCTTTAGATAAGCTAATAAATGTTGCCTCTTAATAGACAGAAAGTGATCTAATACAAGTTGCAATGTCATATATTTAGCTATGTGAGCCTTATAACTACTAAATATTGAGATTTTTACAGTTCTAGAAAAAATCATAAATGTTAAAGCACTATAAAAAGTTTAAGATTTGCTTATTGTTGTAGCTATTGCCTTTTGGTTCTTCCCCTGCCTAACTTTCCATGCTTTTGTTTCATCATTTTAATAGATTGTTCAGATATATTGGATTGAGAATGTATCCTTGGGTAGCAAGTGCTGCAGTCAGTCCCTATTTTCTTTGTTCTGGAGTAAAGAGATAAGCCCTTTTATTCCATCACTATGAAATTTCTCTTCATTGCCGAGCAGGAGCCAGATACTGAATATATCTGTAGCACAGCACATATCAGCCCTGCAAATGTCACAGACCACATTCCAAAGATGATGCAAATTTTGTACTTTGGCAACAGAAGGACATCTGCCATACTCCTTTTGTTGATGTCCTGGTAAACTTAGACAGGAAATCAGGACATATGGACTGGGCAGAACATGTAGTCAAGTTCTAAGAGCATTAAGTATAGATTCAGCTGGAACATTCGGAGCTACTTATGCTGTTCTTGATTTTACGCTCTCTTGAAACATGCATACTAAGCATATTTATTTGCTTATTTTTGTACACACTCTTGCTTAAAAGTGTTAACATTTTTTGTATGTCTTAATTACAAAGCAGTGTACCTCAAAAATGCAATCAAAATGCAGTAGTTTCTTAGAAATGGCTAAAGCAATTGGCTTCCCTTAGCAGCTGAAACAGTGTCTAAACTCCCTTTAAAACTGATTCTGTCTTCCTTCCCACAACCATTTTTTTTATATAAAGAAAATTTAAAAAAACCCTGTGAAACATAAATGGCTGTTGTATTAAAATAAAATAACATTACAGCAGCTTACCTATTACCAGAATAGGTAGAAGTTAGTTGTGGTTTAATCTCGGCAGGCAGGTCAGCCCCACACAGCCAGTGCTCACTCCCCACAGTGGGATGGGGAAGTGAATAGGAAGGGTTAAAGTGATAAAACTTGTAGATTGAGATAAATACAGTTTAATAGGTAAAGCAAAAGCTGCACACGCAAGCAAAGCAAAACAATGAATTCATTCACCACTTCGCATGCGCAGGCAGGTGTTCTGCCATCTCCAGCAAAGCAGGGCTCTATCACATGTAACATGGGACTTGGGAAGGCCAACCCCATCAATCTGTATGTCCTCCCTCTTTCCTCTTCTTTCCACAGCTTTATATGCTGAGCATGACACCATATTGTATGGAATATGCCTTTGATGGTTTGAGGTCCTCTCTCCCTGCTGTGTCCCCTCCCAACTTCTTGTGCATCACCAGCCTCCGTGGTGGGGTGAGGTGAGAAGCAAGGAAGGTCTTGAGGCTGTGCAAACACTGCTCAGATATGTTTAAGACAACTAGGTATTATCAACAGTGTTTTGGTCAGAAATCCAAAATATAGCACCATACAGGACACTATGAAGAAAATTAACTCTATCTCAGCCAAAACGTATCCAAAATTAAATTCAAGATATTATTTATATCATTTATTCCTTGAACCCAATGTATTCTTCTTAAAAATACCTAGCATAATAGTTTCTAAAACAGCTTCTATTCTTGGAATGAGTAATGTACACTTCAGGAAAGATCACTAAAGTCAAAGTTATTATCTTCATGGAATGAAAGCAAAAAGAAGGACATTTTTGTTTCATACTTTTTCCTTCATATTTTGGATACAAAAACTAAATTTTCTTAGAAATACGTAGTTTCTGTTATAAACCATGACTACTGATCTGAGGCTATAGTATATTTCCTTGGGTCAGCTGAAGAGAGGATTAAATATAGTGTAGCTTAGCTTTGAGTTTTTGTCATTTTTACTGGTAGCAAGTTCATCTCAGTGCTTGTGTTTCCATGCAACCGTATGTCTATGTGAAGTCACCTTTTATTTTTTTTTTATGAATAAAGTCCTTGTAATTTCCTTTTGCATCAACTGTAGGACTCATGAGCGGGGCGCAAGTGTCATGTAGTTAGATCAAGAATATTATATATTTAGAACATATCAGCACAATTGTGTATTTTGTTTTGTTATTTACTTCCCTTTATATTGTTTACATGCTGAGAATTTACTTCCTGGCTTTCTGGAAAAATACCAAACTCCAAGGAAGTTTCTCTTCCTTTTTACCTTCTTGTTCAAATGCTCTTGTGCATTCAGCAAGAGGATGCCAGCTGCATGAATTCAAGCAGCAGAGACTGCAGGAGTAGATAATTTTAGCATAATTCATTGCTTTCTGTGGTTTTGCATGTTGCTTATTGGAACCTGTTGTTCATATGCTGCCTTATAGTGTAAGGTGTGGCAGAGTGAGATGGATACCAACATTTTAGAGTTCTGGAAAAAAAAGCATGCCATGCATTTTTCTTTTTATTTGACAATGTAAGGAAGAATAGTTTTCTGGCCATTTTAACAGTTATTTACAATCATTTAATTTAGTAACTGTGGAAATACACAGTGCTGTTCAACTATGCCGTGAAAGCCTTTCTTTCCTTGGGTGTTAGTGTTGAGCTGTCCTGCCTTATCTAAGCCAACGTTTTTGAAATGGAGCCACTTGCAGAAATCCTAGGATGTCTCTGGAGAGATGTGCCAGGACAGGGGTGTATTGGTTTTGACTTAGGAACTTGCAACCATTTTTCCTAGCTAAATTGAATATTACTAATGACAACAGTTCCACAGGGAAACACAAGTTAACGTTCTGTAGGTAACTGCAGGAGAGGGAGAGAACATATCTTCTCCCTGCCTGTTGTTTTCAAAGTCTAGTCTTAGAAAATTAAAGCACAGGAGAAAAATAAATTATTAATACCACTCATGAAATTTTAAACGTACAAACATATCTTGAAATATAGTAGCAGGAGGGTGAGAGACCCATACCCTTTCCAGTTTTTTTCAGTAGTGGACATGTTTGTGCAACAGCACTCAAGCACAGCTTCTTACTGCAGGTGCTTTTACCATTTTGGGAGTTCACTGCCCTTGTTTTGTTAGCCTCAGCAGTTTGGAAGTGTTGGCTCACCCGCAGTGCTTGCAAATATATCACTGTCCATACTGCCTTTGCTTTTTGTATTTACTGGTGTCTCATGCTTCAGGGTTTCCGATGCCCTTGAGAAGCTGTGACAATTTTTTTACATTTGAAAGAGTGCCAATTCATTTATTAAGACAGAGTCTGTGAGGCCCGGATAAATGTATTCTATCTAACATTTAATAAAACATTAAATTAAAAATGTGACTTATGCTGTGACATACTCAGCATTATCCTTACAAGGTTTATATTTGAGTGTTGCAGGGCCCCACATTCCAGAAGGTAACGTGCTATCCATCTAGCTCTGAGGTGACAAGGCCACTGATGTTTTTCTGTGGTGGTTGTTTAATAATTAATTTTTCATTGCTACTCTGTTCAATAAATGGATTGCAACATTTAAGACCAGTTTAATAGGTTTACAGGTCCCTTATAAATTCCAACAATGATAGTAGTTAATAAGAGAATAATGAATTTGCGCTCAAAGATCTCAAGATCAATCAAGCAAATTAAATTTGGCCTAAGCTGTGGCTGCTGGGGTGCGTTTTTTTTGTTTGTTTTGGGCTTTTTTTTACTATAAAATCTACCCTGTGTGGATAAGCCTGTCTGGTGATTTGTTGAATTTCTTAGTGTTTCACTTGTCATATTAATTTAAATCTTTAATCTGAGTACGTGGCAGGCATATGAAGTGGCACATTAAATCAATTTTATGTTGCAGACGACGTCTCTGAAGAGGATGCCATTGTGTAGGGGAATGCAATAATGAGAATGATAAAAAGAAATTGCATTTTGATCTTTCCACATACTTTATTACAATGCAGTTTACGCATTTTAAAAACATATAGCTCTGCTTGTAAAGGCAAAGCCTTTCGCTGGGCCTTTCTTTCATACTCAAAATGCAAAGTAAAAAATAAAAAAATAAAAAAAAAGAGTCCAGATGGGAAAGTCTTGCCAGTTACTATTAGGATTTGAGAGCATCAGCCTTACAAAGACGGAGTCTGTTGCTTAACAGGCATTTGCTTGGCATTTAAAATAGATGGTTGTTGGTCTCATTGGAGTTCCTGGTAGTCAGAGATAACCTCATTAAGAAAGTTAATAAAGGAGGAAGGTACATCTGGGTTATCTATTTGCTTTGTGTCTCACCCAGGGCCTGATTTTCCACTTCTCTTCAAACTTTTCTGTATAGTCACTCGAACTGGAGTGATTCTGTCATTTCACAGCTGTCTCCACAACTCTTTATTATTGCACACACAGTACACTGGAAAGGGATTCAAAGTACTGTTATTCATTCCTGGCTATGAAACTATCTTACTGAGCATCCATTCATTTCATTATCCATTTTGTACATCTGTAAAATATGAACCAAGCTGATGACCTCAGTAAAATGTTTGGAGTAGAAATGCTGGATAAGAACATGCTATGTGAGATTCACAACGGTAGGAAATTGGAGCACTCATTTTTCCAGAACTTTAGGACCTGACTTAAGACCTTTCCTTACCAATTCTTCTTTTTTACATAATTCTGCTTAGACTTCCATCAAAAAATCTGTGACATAACCTGATGAACAAGGGAGGGGGGAAATCACACAACAACCACACCTATTGTAATTTAGATTCTAAGGAAAACAACCTTAGGAAGGACTACAGATCTAAAGCAACCCCTGGCAGGCAATACTTCATGTGACACATCAAGGCATTTCATTAGTCTTCCTTACCAATACTACCATCTCTCAAGCTTGCAGACAGCAATGTCGCAAGTAAACATTGCCTGGGCAGCTGTTGGCTGCTGTTGGCAGCTGTTGGCTGTGGCTGCTGCCCAAGTTTGTTTGCTGAACAACTTCTAGAGAAAGCATAGGCTAAGCATCTATGTGAAGGTGAAAAAAAAAATAGAAAAGGGCTTGGGAAATAGAGCTGTTATGGTTGTTGAAGATACAAAGGTACTAAACTATAGACAGAGAGTGAGAGGATATTGTAGCAAAATATAAGAGAAAAACTGGTATGCCCAAATTGATGATAAAAAGAGGTGAATTGCTGGTAAACCTCCATTGCTAGGAGAGTTAATTATTTAGCTTTGATTAGTGAGGACTTCACGTATTTAGGACAGGTACTACTTATCATTAACTGATAGTAGACTGTTTCCAGTTTGGGCAGTAGCTGATTAATAGTTGCTATCAATGTCGATGTTGATCCTGGCAAAACTAGGTATTTCACTACTGTAAGCCAATCAGGTGCTGCAAACTGGATTTGCCATGCTGTAACCCATCAGTGCCACCTGTTGTTCTTGCAATATTTGCCATTTTCAAATTTGGACTCACAATAATAGAATCATGGAATAGTTTGGTTTGAAAGGACCTTTAAAGGTCATCTAGTCCAACTCCCTGAAATGCACAGGGAGGGAGATCTTCAACTAGATCACATTTCTTAGAACCCTGTCCAACCTGACCTTGAGTGTTTCCAGGGATTGGACATCCACGACTTCTCTGGGCAACTTGTGACTGCTTAGCTTGGGATAGGAGACATTGATGACCCATTTCTGCACAGAGCTGTTGCCAGTCAGTGTCTGGCAGTGACCTTTTGCTCCCAGTGGTGAATGGTCATCATTGAGAAGCAATGGGCACTGACCAGTGAATGCAAATTACACTTAATGCGTAGCAGCTCACCAGCAGGGTATATTCTGTTTAGGCTCTCTTTTGGGGGCAAGGAGCTGCAAAAAGCAGTTACTGCTTTCTGCCAGCAATAGGTCCGTAATTAATTTCTGGAGTTACCTGGTGATTCTCAGCTGGCGATGAGAAGTGATAGTTTACTAGTGAAGTATGTAGTGACTTCAGGTAAGAAGCCTGGGACTGAGGAGATAGTAAATGTAGTAGGAAAATGGAATTATTGTAGCTAGAAATTTTGAAGTAGGAGAGAAGACAGGAGGTAGGAAGAGGAATTACAGCATGGAAATTTTAGATTAAAATTTTAAGTGGCTCACCAATTCATTTGTCTCATGCACATTCCTTTATTCTAACAAATGTCTTGGTATTGCTGTGACTGAAATCCACTTAATATTTATTCACTGAATACCCATGTAATTTCAGTGAAGTCATTCCTGAAATATAGTGGGAGATTCAAACTCAGTGCATGTGGGCCTACAGATCAGTAACTAAATCTCAAGAATTTTCTAAAGGGTGGGAGGAGCATTGGTGGGAGGCTTGTCTGAAGATAAACATTTGGAATAGATATGATAATGAGAATTATTCTTGATGTGCAATAAGTGCATAGAAAGAATAGCAACAACAAACCTACGAAGCTGGAAATATATAGAGGAAAATCAGAACACTTAGAAACTTTTCTCTCTCACAGAAATGGTAGGAAAAATTATTAAAAGTAGTATCTTACTAATAGCTCCATATAGGCAAATGGAAGAGTACAATAATTTGTTTAGTATGTTTTTGACTTTATGAGGTTAGCAATAACACTGCAAACACTGCAGTTATGCAGAATGATAATATGCAAATGTTTGCATGAATTAGAGCCTTTTAAAATATATCCTGATGCTATAGAAGGCAGGCAGGCATTGATCACAGTAGTCCTTATTATTGTGGAGAACTTTACTTGATGTATAAGATATCCTTTTGCAGGCTAAAATAAATTTCAAAGAGGAAATAACTAAGAAGTTGTGTTTTCTTACCTGTCAGAAGGGCAAAGAAATAACTCTTCAGAAATCAGCAAGATGTGAGTTCTATTCAAATTGTATACTCAGTTCATCCCCATTCTCTAGGTATAGAACTCATATATAAAATTAATATTAGCTCAATTACAATGTGGTCACCTTTAACTCTCCTACTCTTGGAGCTAGTTATTTCTATGAATTTGGCAGTGACAAATCCTGTTCCTTGCACTCTGCCCAACAATTTTCTGTGTTGAGCAGAGTGCAAAAATCTGAGCAGGAAACCTTTGCTGCTATGGACTGAGAGTCCTTCTTTCATCTATCCAAAGTAGATTTTTTATTTCAGCCCAATATAATTGTAACCTTCTAGAAATCAGTGTTAATAGTCATTCATTTAGGGTATGGAATCTTATGTCCCTCCTTAAATACCTCTTATGGTTGGATATGCTATTTAAGAGCCTGAGCTTGTTAATAAAATATGTTATGTGAGGTCTCAGTTCATTCTATTTTAGGTTTATGAAAAATACCATTTCAGATCTACAGTATTGTAACATTTGAAAAATGCTGACTTAAAGATAATCATTGCGTATTTCTGCAAAGAATGCTTTGAAGACATTTGCTTTTAGAAAAACATCAGGTTATAGGCAGACAAAAACAGCTCTCCCAACTCCACCTAAATTATTTCTTCTTTACTGGTACTACTTCCAGAGGACTTTGGAGATGTTTAAATGCCATAATAAATTTGATGTGGGTTATCAGTGCCTCACTTTAAACTTGAGTTCAACACAACACTTTTTTTTTTTTTTTAATGAGTTTCCAAATAAAATGTAGCAGATTTTTAGGTTTTCATTTACTGAATGAACTCTTTAATTTTCAGGCCATGCCATGGAGGATCAGAATGGTGGTCCCTCAGGGTCTCTTTTTTTATAACAGTAGACAGTGTCAGAGGGAAATTCAGTGAACAACAAAAAGCCTCAAAATGGAAACATAGCAACATTTCCACTGAACCTGTTCCTATTCCACATTTCTAGTAGCAGACTTACACACTGGAAAGCTTATTTTCTAATAAAAAGGAATATGTACTGTCCAGTGTAGAATTTGATGGTTTTGTTATTCATATAAATACCTAAATCTCCTATTAATCCAGCTGGGCTCTTAGCTTTAGTGATGTCTTGAAGGAATGTGATAAAACATGCTTCACAAAACCAACTTTCTCTTCTCCTGGGAATGAGCTACTTGTTATTATGAGAAGGCATTCAACGTGGTCCCCTGGCTCTGACAGACCTGATCAAATACCTCCCTACCACAAGCCACCAGCTTCTTATTCCCTGGGACAGAAAAAATGTGTTTCCCCCTCTCCACTCTATTAATACTGTTTAGATTCTAATGGACTGGTCTTGCGAAATTGAATTCATACCTCCTGAAAGCACCAGCTCAGGCTTGGTTCAGTCAGCCATATAGATCATTTATGGACCATGGGCAGATTCAGGGCAATGCTTCTTCAAAAATAAGTAAGAAAGTATGGTATGAACTCTGTATAAATCCACACCAGACTTCTAACAGGTGGGTTGAAGTAAAAGTAATTTAGAAAAAAGATTAGTGTACCTTACAGGAATATGCAGATTAATGAAGTAACAAGGACAGAGGGCCAGATCCTCAGGGCGTTGTAAATCATCATCACTTAGCTGAAGTTACTGAAGCCATGCTGATTTACAACACCTACAGAGTTGATCTGGTAGCAAATCCTTAGTGATAATGTTAGTGTTTTCTCCTGGTAATAGAGCTGCAGGCATCCGGAATGACAGTTGGTTTGTGGGGCAAGTTTAGAACAGAATATAGATAAAACACAACACACATATTTAGAGCATGTGGGGAACTTAAGACTACAGAAGACCTTCTGGAGTTTCTGTGTTCAGTTCCTTTTTACTGTTGCAAGCAATGACATCTTATCATCTCACTCAAATGTTTTCTTAGAAATGAAGTGGTTAGTTGAGGCAGGATGATATTTTAAGCAAAGCATTACTCTGAAAACCAGATTGAAAGAAACTTTTATCACATGCTACCCTCTGGTTTCTTTTATGATAACTTCTACATCTTTCATTAAAAAAAGTATATTAAAAGGAAGGGTGGCTGTTTGTGTTTTCTTTTCTTTGCTCTTGTGGTTTTGGGGGCTTTTTTTGTTTGTTTGTTTGTTTGGGGGTTTTTGAGGCGATTTTTTCCATTTTTTTTGTGTTTTTAGGATTTTGGTTTCGTTTATTTCTTTGTAGTTTCCCCCCCCTTAATGCTGTTGTTAATCTGTAGAGCTGAGGGAGTTGTGGAAGAACAAAGTGGATGGTCTTCTAGTTCATTTATCTTTCAGGATGTTAACAATGCATTTCCAGGGCATATTTTTGCTAAAGGGACCCATATACACTGCCTATCTTTGTAGAACTGGTAGCATAGAGGAACATGATAGGAAGGCACTACAATCAGTAAATTGACTTGGTGCTGCTTTGTACTGCAATATGAAGCTACACTTAACTTACCACATGAAGTGTCTGTTCATCTGTGAGTGTCCAGCATGCCCCAGTCCTCTGTGCTATGTCTACTGAGCAAGGAATTTGGTCTGCCTAATCTTTAGTGCTGGCAGCAATATGTGAAGCCAGAAGGACAACAGCTTGGCTTACAAGTACCATGCTGAGTCTGAAAAGACCAGATAGATTGAAAGACTGTCTATTGACTTTAAAATTCAGAAAATTTTATAGTGAATCCTGTGGCATACTGAAATGCAAAAGTGTTCTGTCCTGTTTATGAATGCAATTTACAGAATAGGATTACACTGCAGATGAAATCAGCTTTTTATGCAGAAGTTCTGAATAAACTCAGAAAATTTTTGATTAGTAATGAAGTGTAACCTCAGCTCCACAAACATTGAAATTGTATGTTGCTGTTTTTAGCTAGAGATTTTTGCTTGCTTCAGTTACTAGAGGAGCATATATGTGATGATGTGGTGTGAAGGAAGATGTGACAGAAGGAGAGAAAGGAGGGCTTTTTAATCTTCCCAAATGCAGTTCCTGATAACTGATAGAGAAGGTAGTATGGATAAGCAATTAGTATTCGTTCCCTAAAATCAATCTTTTTTATTTGAATTTATCAAATTTTCTCTGCCTCCAAAGAAGAATTAAAAATAACATTTTACTGAGAAATGTTTTATGATTTTTCTAGATGTAGGGGTTTTGTTTTGTTTTGTTTTGTTGTTGTTTGTTTTGTTGTTGTTGGGTTTTCTTGGGGGTGGGGTGGGGGTGGGGGGTGGTTTATGACTAGCTTTGAAAACCTTTGGCATCTCTTTTCCTGATGTTTATCAAATTCAGTTAAGGTACCACCAAATCTTTGCAAGGCAATGTATACAGAAATTGACTGCTATGAAAGACTAGTATAAGCTATTGAGTTTGTTGTCTTTCCAATCCCCCATGTTCTTATTTTCATGACCAAATACAGCACATTCTGAATGAGAGCTGCTTTATTTATTAAACTAAATTGTTTTAAAATAGTAACAGTAACAAAAGGTTTCTGTGTTTTGCTGGAAAACTATATTTTCTTCTCCTAAGAACACATTTGGTCTCCTATGGAGGTATATTTTAATTCTGGAATTAAATCACACTGACATTAAAGACAGCCTCTCTTTGGCAAACAGTTTAAAATATCTTAATATATAACTGGGGAGCTTTGGCATTGTGGTTTAGGGGTTTTTTGTAGATAAACTTATCCAAGTCCTTAGAAAAGTGACAGTGTGAAGGGGCTTCAGAGGAATATGGGCTAATTTTATATAGTGCTACTTCCATTATCAGTTGCATTCATCACTATAAAAAATTAGTTGGGGAATGAATTGCATAGCTTCTTAAATAGCTCATACATATGAAAATACAATTTGGATAATGAATTCTAAATTTTTGAAGCTGTTTTTTAGCTATAGTATTTAATGGAAAATGATACAGGTTAAATCCGCAGCAACAGATACATCCAACAGTTATTTTAGGATATTGCCCAATAAAGAGTACTTTTTAGACTTACATTATACACTAAAAGTGATTGATTGAACAAAATTGACTACATCAAGGAAAATTAGACTAAATTGGTAAACTCAACTATTTCACAGATATGTGCATATTCTCATTGTTAGAGACTGAAATTCCTTTTTCGGTAAATTGGACTAATGTGAAGCTCTCCTGGTCTGATGGGTGATGTACAAACTGTCTTCAATTCCCCTGGGTGGTACCCATCAGTGAGAGTGTCTGTGGGTGTACTTCAGTCTGTGCTTTACGCTGCGGAAGACAACAGCTGAAAAGGATCTTCTGTACTTTGTCTGAGGTACAGAGGTTTTGATACTGTGGATACCAACAGTTCTTTTTGAATAGCACAATTCAGTGTATGTATGGAGAATCTTGGATGTTTTATCCAGTTGCTTTGTGATTATCTTGATTAAAAAAAAAAACATAATTAGCCAGTAAAAACCTGGTGTTACATATGCACTTAGGGACATCTGAGTAAACCACTTGAATAAGTCAAAACCCAAGAAGAACTGAATTAAGGTAACAAAACAAAAATCAAAACAAAAATGAAAACAACAACAACAAAACAAAAAACTTCCTCCAGCCCTCAAAAAAAAACCCCAAAACAAACCAAAACAAAAGAAGATGAAATTCATCGACTCCTCAACTTAATAGAATATGATCTTGTAAATATTTGAATTTAATAGCATGTTCAGTAGGAGATTTAGAGCAAGTTACTTGATGGAATTAGTATAGTAAATGGTGATGTAAAAAGTACTGTAAATAAAAACAAAAATCTGGAATAGTCTTCACACAGACTAAATTTTCTTTAAGAAGTCCTCAGAATATTTTTATTTTATTTCTTTGCTGCAATTCACCATAGTATGTTTCTTTAAAAAGTTAGCAAGTGAGCAGTTGAGAAAAAGACTCTTGTTTTGCATTGATTTGGCCTCTGCATTTTTTTTTCTCAGGTGTATATCTGAAAACAGTGTTTACCCTCTTGCTGGGAGCAGCTGAACTTCGGGTAGGAGAGAGGGAAAAGGAAAGTTGAACTGAAGGCTGGCACTTCTCCCACACGTAACAAAGATGTAAATTTGCTGGGCAGAGTAGGGAACAGAGGTGCAGCCAGTTGTAGGAGGGGTGGAGGAAAAGGCTGCTTTGGGGTTTTTTCTGTTGTTTTTCTTCCCTAAGGAACAGTCACTTCTATGTCATTTTTTTGCAATAGGCAAGCTATTGAAAACTAGCTGATCTTAGAGGAAAGCATGAGGAAGAGACACAGCAGGAGATTTGTCTATAGTCTTCTCTTTGTTCTGGTATGTTACGTATCTGGTTTTCCAACTTAATTTCTAGTACAGCTCAGTCTAGAGGGGAAAAAAAAAACGATGAAAAGGAAAAAGAGCCTTATTTTACATAGCTTGTAGAGATCACCTGAAAGAAAGAGAATGGGCAGGTTTACTTCTGAACTGTTGCCGAATGAAGTCTAGTCAAAGTTAAAAGAAAAATTGTTAGAGATGCTATGCAAAAATTTCCAGATGGCAAATCCTCAGGAACTTTTAGCCTGATTACAAGCAGTGTGAATTACTGACTCCAATTGTTACCAAGACAGCAGCCATCACATTTGGAGACCTTTCCTTCCCATCAAATGGGTTTGTTGTAGATGTAGGTGGAGAATATGGCCAGACTTACTGCCAATGCCAATGTTTTGGGGGATTTCAGGTTTCCCCCAGGGAACTGACTGCTGAAGGATTTTTTTCTGTGATAAATGGATTTGCATCTGAAACTTTGGGATGGTGTCAGGATATTGTCTTGGTATTTATCCTCAAAAATCCAAATTCTGTGATAGCCAGGTTGGTGCTGTGTACAGTACATGAGTTAATGGGGAGTAACCAGCCATGCCTGACAAGCACACTAACAAGCATGATAACTTGGAAGGTGTTTTCAGCATGTGGCATTTAGGTATTTTGACAGTATACATGCAACAGTTTTGAAGTATCTTACATAATACACTTTGGGAACAGTGATTGCATAGACACTCCGTAAGGAAATATCTAGGATAATGACAGCTACAGGTGATTAACTGGATCCAAAAGTGCTTATGACAAAACCTTAACATATCATAGTGTATGGGTACCTGACTATTCTAAGAATAGGACTTAGAGTCAGGATGCATGTGGATCACTCTCTTTCCATAAATGCTGTATTTAGGAAAATTTTCTCAGAGTTATGCTGTCCCTAGATTTGACCTTTTTAAGACTGAAAGAAAACCTAAAATACCAAACTCTTTCTACCTCCCTGTGCACTCCGTCATTTCATAAGGGCAGGCAGCTCTCTGGCAGGTATTTGAAGTAACAAGGTTATGTACCGTAGTTATTTACATGACTTATAAACCACCAAATTAAAAGTTGATTTTATGTATTTTATTAGAAATGTAATTACTTATTCATTTAGATATAGACTGGCAATTAATGTGAATGAAAATGCAGGATGATTTTTATATCATTTGCAGCTGGACAATTCAGTGACTTGGGTAGAGGATGATAGTATGTTCTCCAGTTTTTATGCATAGTATACTAGATCCAGAACGAGTTTGTGGCTTAAAGCCTTTTCCAGCCATCTACAAACAGCGATTTTCATTCATTATGCTTAGGACTGAGTTTGATATGAGGTTGGCAGCTGATTCACTAAGTCCCTTGACCTCCTTTCAGTGTCTTATTTTAATACTTTTTCCTGTCCTTTTTATCTTTTATCCCATCAGTTGAGTTCACATCTTTGTTATGTATATGTGTAGAGGCTTTTCTACTACTTTGTGATTTTGTTTATCCCTTTTATATGTATATATGTCTATAAATACATTTTTCTACTTACAAACATCAAATTCTCTTGCGACATAATACTTTGTATATTACCTGACATTTTGTCTCTAGAAGATAATGCTTCCCATGGAAGAACTAAGCTTATGTCCCACAGGTATGTGTTTGTATCTCTGTTAAATTGCTTGATATTTAGAAGGGATGCAGAACCTTTTCTTCAATCTCCATGCAGCCTCAAGTCTGTAACTGAATTGTGATGAATTTGAAATTTATTTTTTACAGAGAATTTTTCAAATTGATTTTCTATTTCAATTCCAAACTGGATAGGTAAGACAGATTTTTTTTTTTCTGAAATTCGTATTTTCAATTATTTTTTTTTCAAATATTGGAATAAAATTTATGAAATTTTACAGCATCAGGGCAATCTGGTATGACATCATTTTATCATACTTTACCAGTCAGCCTAGAATTCATACTTTTATTTAATCTCTGTATGTCATAACTTTTTTAACCATGTGAATAAACAATAAACTCTTATTCTTCCAGTTTATTTTTATTACAGTTTATGATAATCAGAAGCAAATTTTATTTTGGATATTCAAAGTTTTTATTGTCTGGCATTTTTTTCTGTATGTAAAATCAGTCTTACTGAAGTTAATAGCACTTCTTTTTGAGAAGGTAATAGTTGTGTTCCTTTTGGGGGTTTATTATGTATACCTATTATTGTATTAATGAATATAATTTAGCCTATTGAACCTGATAATTCTTTGGGTGAGTTCACACGAAGGGCACATTGGGCTGAATGAAAAGTTGTAAAACTTTAGCCAATAAACCAATTAATGTATCAACAGTGCACACTATTATGCAGCAGTGCAGTAATGCTGATCCTATAACAGTCTTTAAGGTTTAATTTGGAAGAAGAATATTACAATCCTTTTTTATTTGTGCTGCTTTTTTTTTTTAATAAATTGAAGGGAGAGTAGTGGAAAGTAAGAGCAAGTTTCTTCAATTTATTCTTTTCAAATAAATTACTTTTGAATAGGTCCTAGCTTAAAACAACAAAAATAAACAATGAAAATAGTGCAGTCTAAGAGATTGCTCCAGCATCTTAAAACACAATTTGTTTAGGAAATTAAAAGCCTATTATGATATTCTGAGTGCTATCAATGGAATTAAGTGAGGATTTTATTTTCGGGAAATGATAAGATGTGTTGCAGACTATGACACACCCTGCAGTTTCTCTCCCCCTTGTTTTAAGATTAAGAGCCTCAAGTATCATTAACAATCAAGGCAGGCTTTCCTACAGGAATGGTATCATTACAAATAAGTAGCTTTGCACTCTGCACATTAATGCACAGAATAAATCCTAGGACCAATTTGCTAGCACTAAAACCCATTAGAACACAGGCCCCAAAAAGGGGCAAATCATTGAAAATGTACCAATTATCAGTCAAGTTCTTCGGAAAGACTTTGGGTCAATGCCGGGCATTATTAAAATTTTTAGTAAGTTTAGGCTGAATTTTCTGTTTGTTTCTATCAAAGAAATGTGTAAGTAAGAGAATGTGTTTATTGAAATGCGTATATTGAAACCTTATGGATTTATGAAAGGTTTTGTGTTGAAAGAAAATCCATATTTAGTGAGTTCCAGTGTACTGCTGGGATAGGAAGAACTAGAACACTGTGCCATTCCTAAAACGTATATTCAGCCTGTGCTTTGGTCTTGAATATGGTCCAGGTTGTATCACCATTGTTACTTGCCTGTCCTTTGTCAGGGAGCTGAAAAGCAGTCAGCGTAAAATAATAAATGAGTAAATGTTTACACCAATGTCATGGCTGGTGCACTGCAGACTGTCTGGGGTGGGGAGCTAGTCTGTGAAAAATGGACGATGTGGGAATTTATGGCTCTGTCAAGTCATTCTCATGTCTAAGGGAATGGGGATAGTGGTTATCGACCAGCAGAGAATTTATATCTAGGATTGACTATCGTTTTTCAGTACAATGAATTGCTTCTCTCACATCTCATAAATAATGTGCAGCTTTTCATTCAAACTCATGAGTATACCAAAAATCTGTATTTTCTGCTTTCTCTCTGCATGGTGTTCAAACAGTGATGACATTTTGCCACTTTCTTCTGCTGCTTTTATATCTGTAAAGCCTGAGAGAGAAAATAAGATAAACAGCTATAGAAGTGCCTACTTGCATTTTTTTTTAAGAACCTACTCAGAAGCCATCTGCTATGGGATATGTACTGACACTGTCTTTCATCTGAACTCAATCAGTGGTGGTGGGAATGGGTTCCCTACACTTTGGCATCTCAAGATGAAAATGTTCCTGAAAAGTTGTAGAAACGGAAGTTTCTACTAAGTAAATGGGATCATTGGCTTTAATGAAAAATAATTCATTTTTATAGTGCTGGACAGCCTGGAAGGGGCTTTAAAGCACATATGCCCTCAAATAAGCTATTCAGTCATGTATGAACTGATAAAAGCAACCACTCATGGTAGGTAAGTTCCTTCTAATTAGAATAAATCCATTACATTACTTACCCTTTGTTGCGAGTGCCTTAGTCCTCCATTACTGTTTCTTTTAGCTGTGTTCATGGTAGGAGTGGAGAGTGGGAGAAGATGGGATGCTTCAAACAGTCATAAAAATTCATTGTAAATTTTTCCAGCCTACATTCTTCATTTGTGAGCAGGTGTCACACAGGAACTGGTGGAAAACACTGACTTCAACTTGAGGCTTTAACTTGAGGCTTTCAAAGATTAGCAGGGAAATCAGATGTCAGTGTTAGGTATATGGAGCCTCTTCTGGAGTGACTGTCTCTCTGTCCTCTTCAGAGCCAGGGTAGTATTCACTCCTTTTCTCTGCTGTCAGACCCCACATCTGTCTGTCCACTTAGTGCTTGTCTAACAACTGTGTACTGTGGCAGACCACCTCAGTGGCAATACTGCAGCTTAAGTAGACATTCCCAATTTATCTTGAGGTGCACCAGTTTTGCTTTTGCCAGGAATGTAGCCGTGGGTAGCACAGTGGCAGCTCTTTGCTGAGTGCTTACTCAGCATCTGCTAGATGGGCAGTCTTCAGTGAAGTGACATAATGGATACACCATAGGTACACTATCACATAAAATGTGAGTTGTAGCAACTGTTATATAGTTTACACCCTAGTGATAATATGTCCCCTGGGGACTTGCTCCTCACAATGCACTGAGAGTTGGGCACAATTTTTTTTTTTTTTTTGGTGGTGGGAGGGGTACTGGCTTTGGTTTATTTGGGTTTTTGAAGGTTTTTTTTTTGTCTATTTTTGTTTGTTGTTTGTTTTTTTTCCTTTGTCAGTGTTTCCTTTGTTTTTTCCTTCAGCTTCATTCTTCCTCAGAACAAAGATGTACACATTCTTAAGATGTAAAGCTATATCCTGTTGTGTTCCTCTCCGGAAGAAAATTCCTTACTACTTATTTCTGATACTTTGCCTGTGCTATCTTACTTCATTCCTCATCACGATAAGAGAAAGTTTGATTTAAAAGGCCTGAAGTGGATAAACAAATGGCTTTTCTCCTAGTTGTTATTTTAATTTATTTCAGTATTCTTGAGGTGCGTTTTAACTGCTGTATATTCATTTGGATTCTTTCCCCCTGCATCTTGGTGAAGGCAGATTGTGGCTGCAGTTGTAGTAGATCACCAATCAACACTAAAATGTTTTGCCTGGACTTTGAACTCTTAATTTCAGGGTTAAAGGATATTTGGATTAGGTTTGGTTTGAATTATTTCTTCCTGCTGTTTGAGGGAAATACAATTATGGCTGAAACAACATCTTTTTTTGCTTAATAAAGAGAGAACAGTGCATCCGATATGTGTATCTTTATTCTCAAAGTCTCAGAAGTGAATTCATTACAAGGGATGCTAAACTAGTGATTCAGTGATAAAGCAGCATGCTTCCACATGGAAGAGTTAAGTTCTACTGTACAGCTTTTCCTTCATGTTTTGGAGTAGCTGTTATTAAACATACATATTATAATTTTTTAACCATTTTCCCCTTCTGATACACTGAATTGCTGTAATTGAAAATGGGTGCAGAACCTCTATTCAAAGGATGAAACCTATCCAGGAGTTCCTGCACCAAACTCCTTCTGTCCCAAGGCAAGGAACCATGCAAATAAAATGCTGAAGAAGCACAGGGGGAAAGTGTTTCTGAATGCATGTCCAATGATAGCTGTGTGAGACATTTTTATGAGTGGATTTGGAGGTTGTTTTTGTTGTATTTTCACTTGAAAAGAGAACTTGACTGTAGCTGAGCCATAATACTTCAGCAAGATTTGCTTGCCATAGCTGGCTAGACATAGTTCCCTTGGGAACAGCAAACTCCCCTCAGATACCTCTGAACAACTGAGGTTTCTTTTCCTTGACCTGTGGATTTGATCCCAATCAACAGGAATCCTGGAGCGCAACTGATACTCTCTCCCTTGATCCATCTGGAAGCAAATTGTGTTGCTATACAGCTGGTAGACTTATACAATGTATACACGTAAAAGGCTCAAATAAAAATCACTCACCTTGTTTGTTTATTCTAGCATGGTGTTTTATTATCCATTATGAAACTGAGATCAAATGCACAGTGGTTCTGAAAGCAAAAGTCCTGTCATGGACAACCAAAGAGATTTGTGTCCAGTGATGAGAAGCAGTAGAAGAGTTGCATCTCACATGCGATGCAGAGTTAAATATGCCTCAAGCTCCCATATATTTTACTAAAAAAGAAGCCTGGCCATTGTTTGTGAGCTTCATCCTTTAAGAATTGGTGTACTTTTCACAGCATAGTACTTCCTTTCTGCATTTCCAGTGCCAGTGTAAATTTTGTTTCTAATCTCCTGCATTCTATCTATGTGTCTAAAATGCATCCCATAAGATCAATGGGAACTTACATCCAGTGTTTTGAATGAGACAGTAGGATTTTTTGAATAGAACTTAATTTGTAAGAATTTCCATGCATGGTACTGTGGTCAGAATTGTGTTGATAGCATGCAAATTTCTGAAGAGAAGAAAGATTATGTGTCCATGATTTACACAGAAAAATTATTCTTCTGTCTCCTGCTACTTGCTTGTGGGCTTGTTTGTTTGTTTGCTTCCCAGTAAAATAAGTTGTGTATTTAGAGGTGACTGTAAGTATGTATATTTGTAATCTATCATAGAGATGATGCCATGCCACTCAAAAATTATATGCTGTGATAAAACACTGGACTGAGATCTGGTGTTCAGTCTCTTCTTTAAAGATTTTGAATAACCCTTGGTAGTTCACTTATCTCTGTAATTAATTTCACATTTCTAAAGTAAAAGAGATTCTTACTTTTTTCTCTTCCATATATATTTCACTATTAAATAGATGAAAGATTTTTTTAAACATGTTTCTGTTAAACAAATTGAGTCAGCTGTATCTTATCTGGGTTTTCAGTTAATCCTTTAATTCACTCAAATGAGATTATTAAAAGTAAGAATTAGTCCTTTTTCACTGTTGTAAAACAGAAAGGAGAAAGAGCCTTTTTAAGTATAATAACAGTGGAGATCATTCTGTTTAAAAAAAAAAAAACAAACAAAAAAAATAGAGCTTTATTCTTGCATCAGGATGGGGACACATTTTTTTTCTTTTGAAAAGCCAGATTCACTTTTCCTTTTTTTTGTCTTCCATTGATCAATTTGAGTTTTACACATAAAAATGTAGTGCTTCCTAAGATTAATGTGTATTTGTTTATTATAGAACAACATGTACATTTTTAATGCCTTGCATTCAAGTTATAACTTAGACTATTGTTATAGCTCTCCTTACTATGAAACTCATGCCACTTCATCCAGTGAGTGATCCAATATCTAAAATCTGGCAAAGAAAATAAACATCTGACAGCACAGTGAACAATGATGTTGTACTTTTTACAATGTCAATATTACCTGTAAATCTCTAGTTTGTCTTCACAGGGCTTGTTATAGAATAGCGCCTTGTGTTTCAGTCTTGGTGCATATTGTTACTAGAATGAGTATTCAGGAGGCTTAGTAATGAATAAGAAAAACAAAGTTCTAGTAGGTTGTCCCGAAACTAAGCAGGTAAATCACTAGATAATCAAATAATGAGGTAAGATCTGGGAATAACTAATGATTTCTAAAATGAAGGTTCTGATACACCTTTGTGACATGAACACTTTCAGGGTTTGACAGCATCTAGGGGGACATTTTTACATTTGTACTTTTGTACCAAGGCACCTACCATTTACCATAAAATGTATTGTCCTTACGTATTCAAGTACAAAATCCACTTCAGCTTCCTGTATAGCCTTGGAAATTCCAGCTTACATTTTCTTTTGCCTTTGAGTATGAACAGAAGTGGTTTCAGTGGCTTTCCCCAAAGTAGTTTGATTATTGTGCATGACAAGCACCTATTCGGTATGCTCAGAGATAAACATTATTAATCTTGTGTCTGCCATAATGGCTATTAATGCTACTATTGTTTTAATATCAACAGAATGGAATAGTTCAGTTCGAAGTGATCCCTAATGATGATCTAAACCAACTGCCTATTGGACTTAGCTCTTGGATATAATTGGCTGATTCTGAGAGAACTGGATAATACTTAAAATAGGTAAAACATTTTTCTGAAAGTTAAATATTAATAAAATTATAGCAGTCATATATCTACAGATAGTACTTGCAAGTGATGACTTTCATACTAAATCAAAATTCAGGGCATCTCTTGTAGCTACCTGTTGGCAAGGCCAAATTGCAGAGACAACTTCAAGCTAATTAAAAAAAGGGGAATAAATCCAACAGCAAGCTGTTTACCTTGTGCAGATCACACAGTTATTCAGCTAAAGACACTGAAATACTTTTTGGCACATGCTGATATAAAGATTCCCTGAAGTCATACAAGAATTTGAAAACTAGAGCTAGATTTGTCTTTTTAATTTTTTGGTGTATTTTCATTGTGTGAGTAACAGCTTGTAAAATTCTTATTGTTTGTTATAGAAGATCAATCCTCAGCTTGCATTACAGCAACTATTTTAATTTTCACACATATCACAACCTTCAAAATCATTGTCTCAGTAAAAGCAACATTACTCTTCCCTCTTTTTTTCCCCCTAAAATATTTTAATTTTTATCTTTGTAATCAAACAGATGTTGAGAGTTTTACTCTCACCTCTGGGAATTTCTGTGATTCTTAGTGCTACTGTAATTAAGTTGAGAATGGATGTTAGGAAGAAATTGTTTACTGTGAGGATTGTGAGGCATTGGAACTAGTTGCTCAGGGAACCTGTCTATGCCTCATCCCTGAAAGTGTGTAAGGCCAGGTTGCATGGTCTATTGGAAGGTGTCTCTACTCATAGAGAACTTTAAGGTCTCTTACAACCCACTATTCTGTGATCCTGTGATTATACAGTATACGACCAGCAACCTTAATTTAAAAGACCACTGGCGATGTTTTGGAAGGTTTTCGTCTTAAATTGATAAGGGAGTATTCAGACAATCCCTTCTGCTAACATTTCTGTGTAATGCTGAAATCATAAGCCATTGAAGCTGTAAAGAAATTGGTTGTGACTCTACCTGTTCAATGCAAAAAAAAAAAAAGCATAATCACATCAGATTTTAAGGTTTGTTGCTATTTATAAAGATTCTTTTAATTTCTTTCATATTGATTTTATGTTACTTTTTCATATAAGTTTATGTGGTAGCTGATTTTAGGTTCTGAGATTCTGCTTCAGAGGTATAAAAAGAAGAATCACTAAAATTTAGAATTTGGAAAAAATCTACATTTCATAGCATATTTGAATAGTTTTTACTAAAATATAGATTGAGTTTTTGTTGTTGTTGTTTGTAGTGGTTGGTTTTGGGGGTTTTTTTGTTTTTTTTTTTCCTTCTGGAACAAGCCAAAAATTAAAGGCTAGCTTTATAATCAGCTAAGTCTTAGTATTATTTTAGTTTTTAGGTTAGTAAAAATAGAAGCAATTTTTCTTTAGGAAAACATTTTGGAATGGAATAGGAAATTTAAGGAGATGCTTAGAAAACAAGTATCACTGTAAGTCCACAGATTTTCAGCAGACTATTTGCTTGTAGAGCCTTTCATGACCATACACAGAGACAGTGTGGATAGTGTCTCACCTGACTAATATCTTTCTGGGATAAATATTCTGAGCCTTTTTTAAATCATTTTTTTAGTGATGCTTATGGAATATTTTGTTGTGCAGGTAGAGAAATAGCATATCTTTGTTGCTTTAAAGGAAGTTGAAGGTAATTATGTTGTATCAGATTTGGGAAAGACAATTGTATATAAGTCCAGTATCCTCTGCATCCAAAGTCAGAGACCTTTTGACTTTCAATTTCTTGCTCTTATAGTAAGTTCTAAGTATTTGAGTACTGAGTCTTTAATCTCTGGCAGCTTTTGAGATAGCATAACATTGTTTCAAAAGCAAGTGGGAAATTTTGGAATCTGCCTCCAGGTTCTGTTCTGCCAAGTCCATAAGTTAGTGTCTGTCTCCAGTACAGACAGCTGGGGATGGAGTTGTGGGCATGGTGGAGAGATGTATTGGTGCATACTGAGCCCCTATACAAGCGTATAGAAGTTCTAATCCCTGGTCCCTAGTCAAGATGAGAAGTGTCATTGCTTTATATCAGTACAGTTGCACTTTTTGGTTTTTTTTGTTTGTTTCGGTCTATTTTGAGAATTAATTACAAGAATAATTTAGTGATGAGATTTTTTCAGCATCAGTGATCTCTCACACATGGACAATCTTAAAATAGCTATTATACTTGTTTGATGGATAGGAACATGATAGGAAAACTTAGATTAGACTGGAATTTCCAATTAAACAGTGTGACAGCTAACTTTTTAGGCCAGTAACACTAACCCAGTGGTGTATTAAGAGGAGTGATTTCAGAGAATATGTGACCTCTTATTTCAAATAATTTCATCAATGTCCAAGAACATCATCTTGTCCATGTTTGCAGATGTTGAGTAAAACTGCATCCCCAGATAGTTTATCATTATTCATTCTTGTAGAAATTATTGAAACTGCTCTTACTCTTGAAATTTGTCACAAGCTCTTGCACAGTTTAACAGTGCTCTGTTCTCATCACTTCTGTGGTTTATTTTAATCAGTACACTCTATTCTTGTTCTTCAGTTACTCTATAAATGATGGATTTAAAAAGTTTTTGAAAAAAGGTAAACGTTGTTTGAAGGGTTAATTCCTTCTGTCGCCATGTCCTCTCTACCATGCACAGTCTGAGATTTATTTTTGAAATACAGCACTTGAAAGTGTTGCTGTGAGGCTTATACCATGCTGCCTGTTCCTCCTCTCTCTGTGGGAAGTCCTGGTTAGGCCTCCGGCTTGTCTCACACATGCACCAAATTGATATTCAGAACAAGAACACAATGAGTTGCCATTGCTCAGAGTGTTAGCTTACATTTTGGCATCCTTCAGTTGAAAGTGCTTTAATTCCTACTAACTCAGTGTGTACTTTTGTAGAATCATAAAAGTTGGGATTCCTAAAACCCTATTGGATTGTGTCCATCAGCTATAACAGGAATTTTCTAGACTGATTTGAAAAAGTGAAGTCTCAAATCAAGTGGTTTTTGCCTTTCATCTTAGTAGACTGCAGGGCCTTGTTTGTGTGTGTGTGTGTGTGTGTATGTGTGTGTGAAATCTGTTTTTTTCTTTCTTGGACTTTCTTGATTCTTATATTTAGCCTTCAAACAACTTTTGTTATGTTTCCTAACTGTTTCTTGGGGCTTTAAGGCTTCATCTTAGAAGTTAGTATTGCAAAGCAACATATTAACAAGAGCTGAAAACGTTAGTAGATATTTGAATGCTTGGAACAGGAATGAGATATAATTTTCCTGACTTTGGGGGAATTTACAGTTATTATCACCAACTAAATTAGTATGCATGTGTATTTTAATGTATAAAAAATTTTATTTAAAAAATGTGTGCTTTCACAATATTTGAAGTGGTATGCAAAACTAGCAGCTATTAGTGGATATTTTAAAGTTGTCATATATTTTGAATTTTCTGGTGCTGACAAAATGAGATAATTTATGAGGCAATTTGCAGTATGGCATAAATATATAGCATTCATCAGATAAAAATGGTTGCTGAGGAATTATACCATATTTAGTAGCATTAACTTTTTTGCCCTTTACCTAATGACATAAAAATGCTTCTGGAATGAAAATGGCTTTTTTCTTGAAATATATCGTCCATTAATATTGCTTGTAATTTCTGTTATGTATCACCAATTATATCTTGGCACTTTGCCTATCATAGTGGATATACTGTTAGAATTGCAAAACCATTTAATCTAGAAGACCTGGTGTCCTGGAACAGTGCATTACATTTAGAGCAGAGAGAGAGAGAATTTAGGGAGAAATGCAATTTTCCAGAAACTCTTGCTAATGGAGATTGGATGCTTACCAGAAATGATGCTAAGGAGATCTGAGGCATGAGAAAGACAGAGAAAGACCCTCTGCTCGGTTGCCATTCAAGCTATAACCTGCTATGACAGTTGTCAACATTGCCCTTTCTGATTCTTCCCAGTTGTATTCCATTTATTATAAGAACATCAAAGAGACGCCTGCTGTGGAATCCAGGGGAGAGTCACTGCAGGAGGCTGGCTAACAGATTTACTCAAAAGTATCCTTGCCCCCTGCTATGAGCAATAATTTAATGAGCACTTCACAACAACAATATCAAAATAGGTATGCCCCTTGCTTCAGTGGAAGAAAGAGGTGAGAAAAGTGGGTTTCCAAAATACATCCTTTTTTTTTTTTTCAGACAGAATCTGTGCCCTGTCTTTTTGCCTTGTTACAGTGAACAGAATGCAGAATTAAGTTAAAAGCTTGACTTCTTATACAGGATGCATGATGTTTGAAAGCAAACACTGCAAGGTGTCTTAACATCTACACAGATGTTTGGGGTTTTGGGGTGGTTTTTTTGCTTTGTTTTGATGGGGGGTTCTGGGGGGTTGAGAGGGTTGTTTGGGGGTTTTGTTTTGTTGTTGTTTTCTGTTTTAATTTCAAAGGAAATATAGACATTACTAAAGCAATAGATAAATGGTAATTTACAAATCTCAAACTGTTTTGTGGAATGTGAGGTAAAAATTAATGGAGTAAACCAATACAAGGCCTTCAGTGTGCGTGTGACATCTTTAAATAAAGGTGATAATTCTACATACAAGATATCTGAGTGGCTTACTTTTACTGGTTTAAAGAAAGAGTCCTTGTGCCCTCTACCAGTACAACTCCCTTTTGCTGGAGTGGAAAAAATACATAGCGAAAGAATCACAAACAGAATAAAGCTGCAAGCAGCTGAGCAGAACTGTGGTACTTGTTTGAGGGAGCAATGTTAACTCCTCATTTAAAAGGACACTTATGTAAAGTACATTGTAACCTCAGCTGAAGCAATGGGCTTCAAGATAGTTTACAAGTATTGTGCAATAGTTATTCTGCGATGTCTCCTCCAAATTCAGATAAAACAACTAAATGCCTGCTAAAGAACTGAACAAAATGAACACATGCACAACAGAATCACCCATTGAAGTACCAAGAAAATAGCTTTACCTGGTGAAGGGCTATGTAGTTTTGTTACTTATGTGCAAATCCACTTAACTCTCTAAAATATAGACATGTTAATACCTAGCACATATTTCACAGGCACAGACTTAATTATCTGACTTCTGAGCCACAAAATTATCCTTGTATTAATGTCCTATAGTCTCAATACAGATCAGTGCCAGTCTTTTAGATTATTCACCAGAGTTTACGAAATCTGTTGTTCTGTGATCCTAATTTAGTTTCTTTTCAAAGAGAAACTGTAGGAGGCCATCACCAGTACACTAATATGGGACAAGCTGTTACTAATATCAAATCAGAACTCATTAAAATACAATGCTGGAGATATCAATCCTTTACTAAAGGCAGGTTATGCCAATGCATTTCTGTCAATGAAGGTGAATAGTTCACTCAGGATTGCTAGTGCAGTTGCTCATAATTAGCCCCCAGGATCTTGAATGTCCGTTTGTTACATTTTTAGACTATTTAAGCCTGAGGGGCCTGAAAATTCAGTTTATCATATCATATAATGGACCTTCCCATTATAGTCCTGCCTTTTTTGTTTCTGTTTTTTTCTTTTTCTTCCAGTGAATAAGGAAATCTCTTCTTTACTTACTTTACCAAAAAAAGCCTCTTTTTATGCAAAACAGCATTATTGAAATGAACTTGATCAATCCCATTCTCTCTCTTTTTCTGGATCCTACTATGACTTTTCAGTTTCACAGAAATCAGATAGCTGGCTTTGTAACTTGTGGAAGTGTGGATATCACTGAGGTCTAGATAACATTAATGTGACTGGGAGTTAATTTGCTTGTCTACGTGCTCTGCATTGTGGGGTGCATCTTTAGGTGTAACATTGTGCTGGAAGAGCAGTCTGCCTTCAGAGCTGGGTATAGAGCTATAAGAGGAGATAAGAGGATTCACAGCCAGAATAATTTCTAACTGATGCTGTTAAACCTTGATTTAGGATATTTCTGCACAGCTTGGCCCATGCTCACAAAATGAAACTGGTGGACTTTGCTGAGATCATAGGCAGCGATTAAACATTTATAGTTAACGGTAGTATACTATGGTATTGCTGCTGCCCAGAGGCAAAGCATTGTAATGCAGATTCAGTATTTCTGCTGCAAGAACTCTAAAACAAAAGGGGACTTAGAGTCTCTTCGGCAGTACTGGCTCCTGGCTGTTCTCAAAGCTACATGTATTCCTCTTTATTTTAGTAGGGGGTCAGGAGGAAAACTAAGTGAAGGCTGCTAATAATGATTCAAAACCTGCCGTTTCCATCCTTTGTCTGCCCTTTGTGTCTGTCCTCTGCTTAAAGTTTACTCTCATGTATATTAGGTTGCTCTGCTTTTGTAAACTGATTTATAGAATTAAATTCTGTAACCCTAATGCAAGTATGTAGCCGTGGTTGTGTTGATGGCCCAGTTGCAAGATAGGTACATTAATTAGAATGTCTGCTTTTAGAGGGCCAGTATTTCTTAGAGAAATGGGTGTAGACTGTTGGGTTTTAAATACATTCCTGTTCTATATGGGATCCCTTTAGGACTATATATGTTGATCATGTTTAAAATGGAGGGGGTGCCTTGTTTATTTTGAGGTGATTATAAGAAATAAATTCTTGTCTGCCAGTAGCAGCTGGTATTATTCAAGAGTTGTGTGTTTTGCTTTGTTTGTATTTATTTGCATACCAGAGACTACTGTTTGCATAATAAGACCACTTCTAGTTTCAGTCCCTGTACAGCTGATTGCACACACCTCTCAACATGGTACATTTTGTCTGTGTGGAGATCCAGTTCAGCTTTCTCTAATAAAGTGTTGACTTGTTAATGTTCATTGTATCTGAAGAACATAGTAGAGTCATAGCAAAATGCTTTAGATGCTAATTATCCTAATTGTTATGCTTTGAATTTCCTGATACTGGCAGGTTGGTGGAAGAGGAACAGAGGAGGGTACTTAAGGACATAGATCATCCCATCTTCTTTATGCACCTGTAGCAGTTCTGATCAGCATGTGCTAATTTACTACAACAAATGGCACTGAGGAAAGAAAAATGGTTGTCTACTAAAGTCTCTTAGAGGAAGAAATTCTAAAATGCGTTCCCGTGGGACATACAGAGAATACTTAAACCTATTTTATTCTGCACTTATCACTACAACACTGGAATTACACTTTTAAAATCACTTTGTAAGCATGTATACTGTGTTTTTAAGGAGGACTTTTATGATGAAATTATATAACCTGTGATATGATTACCTAGTGCCACACTTGGGGCTAATAATTAATGTGATTTAAAAAGAAGTACCTGCTGGGAAGGCACCTACTGCAGGGGTAATTATGCATTGATAAGTTCTTGATTCACATGCAGCTGAATATAAGCATGTCTGAAAGCCGAGCATGACCTTTTCTTGGAAAAGATTGGGGATTTCAGATGGTTTCTTAGAGAAAATCATGGTCTGATTGGTCCCAGTATGAGATAAATGGGCACCATCTCATATCAGAAGTGCTGCTGCTATCTTAAGTGGTATTTGGATTTTCTATGAGATTTAGCTGCCCTGAGAATTCCTTGAGTGACGACTGTGTTTCATAAGCATTTGACTTAAGTCAGCACTTGAAAAAGAGAAGAACTATGTAATTTCTGATCAGAAAAATGTAATTAAAGGCAACATCTTGTTTTAATGCAGAGTTTTGAAAACAGGGATGACCTTTAAAAGTTGTATTGTCTTTCTGCTATCTTATGACAGTCTATGCAAGCCTGATTTGTCACAGCACAGCATCATCAGTTGAGTAGAATTGTGGAACTTTTTGCTATTGCTTATCTTAGTATTTTTCATCTTTCTTATTTCTTTCTGCTTTGTGTTTACCCTGTCATTCAACATAAAGACAATTTAAGCTTTACCCACTGGAGGAAAATGGATAAAGAAGTGCAAACCCACATCTATATAAACACCAGCATGTCAGAAAAAACATATATTTGTGTGAGAGGAGGATTAATGTCTCCTTTCTGTGGCCTGATGAAAAGGAAAAAGAGAGACAGACCTGCCACAATACATAGAAAATTAAATGAGGGCCTTTACAGATAATGCCATTACAAAACATAAACATGGGTGCGGCTTAAAGGTTAGGGCAGAGAACTGGGAATTAGGTCTCCTGGACACATATGTATTCTTTCAGATTATTTGTCCTTGACTTTAGGGAATTTTTTTTGTGGCTAACTTTTTTTGACTATATCATAATATAGGGGCTTTTTTAGTTTGTTTTGCGTGAAGGTGGAGAGAATTGTTTTTTTGCAAAATGCTTTGAAATTCTCAGATGGCGCCAAGTGAGTCTTACTGCAGGCAGTTGGCAACATTTTATACTTGTGTTCTGCTGAGAAACAGGGAAGGACAGGTAAAAAGTAATGCCTTTCAAACCTGACTTTCACTGCCTTGCAATGTGTGTAATCATTTACCGTGGTGTAATGTGAGTGTAAAAATGCTACCGAACTGGAAGAAAACAGCATTTTATGCTTATTTTATCCAGGTACAGATCACTATACAACGATCAAGACAGAAACAAAACAGGCTTTCCTGGTAGATACAGGATACCCATTCTGGACAGAGTATGCTGATAAGCCCCCAAATTCACTTGAGAAACCTCCTTTTTCTTTGAAGAAGACATTTCTCATGGGAAGTTTCTGAGCAATCAGACACAAGTTTCCTCTTTCTGTAAAGTCTACATCAGCGATGGCTTGAGACTTAATCCTGATGGTGAAGTAGGAGATTATAGCATAATTGCTGACATAGTCATACCTGAATTAGCACTGGTCATTAATCTGCTTTATTTTCTCCTCCTGCGTGTGTGCTGTACCTGATGGTGATAAGGTTAGTGTCTCTGCTGTATTGTGTTGAATAGTAAACCTGCTCTTTCTGTTGCTTGCAGAGCTCAAGACCCATTTTTTTCTAGGTGATATACCTCTAAAAATGTGGCCTGTCAGAAGAGGCAGTACTTTCCTGCATCCCCTTCACTGCACATCACATTTCACAATGATGCAGGAGTAAATTATTTGCATTCTTTTATCAGCTAGAAACATCAACTCAGGTTGGACTCCATGTTCAGTGGCTAGAAACAGGCCCAGAGAAGTGGAAGTTCAGAGTTGGTAGAGATAGAAAAGAAAATAGTTTTCATTAGACCCACATACTTTTTTTGTTGGTTTTTTTGGGGGGTGTGTGATTGTTTGTTGAGATTTTTTGTTTTGGTTTGGGGTTTTTTTATGGTCGGGTTTTAGGTATTGATTTTCATTTGGTTTGGACATTTTATTTCTGATTATAACATATTGTTTATGTATAGTGATCTTTTTCTAAACTATGAAGGAATGATTGCAGATACATGGGAAATAGCGTATGACATGAAGTTTTAACTCTTCAGTTAGATTGTCATTAGCATCTGTATTTTAAAAAATAAGACAAGCTAAATCCCATGAAACTCCTCCAGTATAAGATCTTATTAAAGACAAAATCTCAGCCTAAAGTTGTAGTCATTCTTTAGGTAATGCAAATTTCAAAAGTTTGCCCAGGTGTATTTCAACCCAATAAACAATATATAGAGCAGATGCCTATTTTATAATTGATTGTAAGGGTTTTTTAAAATGACAAATAGCAGATCTGTGTTGGGAGAAACACAGGGGATGGACACTGTTGATCAAAGCACTGATATTTACATATGTCTTCTCTGTAAAAGACCCTTTGAAGTTAGTGTGCTTGCTAATTCATTCACCCCTTTCCTTAGAAGGCAGCTTTGAGAGTGCCGATGTTTAATTTGTGAGTGAACAATATTTTAGTTCTCTCTGGGTCTTAAACATGATAGAATCCCAGCCATGGAGGTCAGATTTCTTTGGCCAATAGGAGACTTTGGTTGACTGCTTTCTGCTGTGATTCTGTGAACCATATCAGTATTGAACAGAATAAAACCACTTTCATGTCTATGATCTCTGACTGTGCTGTAGAATAACTTTTGGTTTAGACAAATTGTGCTTGGGTGGTTTCCCAAAAAAGTTTTTCTTCTTTCTTTGTTTTCTTAAACTTTTTTTTTTATGGTATCTGGCAACATAGCCTGTTACTTGCATAAATGGGCAGGCTTAGTTTCATTATGCTCTCTTAAGCAGCATAATAAGAAATCCACCTTTTTATTAGGAGTTACTGTATTGGGTCTGGCTGAAACTGAGTTTCTTAATTTCTCCCCTCATCCTGCAGAGGAGCAGAACAATAGAGTGTTTTGGTGGGTACCAAGTGTCCAGTCAGGGTTAATCCACCACAGTTAGCAGTTGTACATACTTTGTAAACATGTTTTTGAAAATTCTGTTGAAAGGAAAAAGTTGCACTTGCAAGTTTTGTAATGTCTTTTTAAAGCTACGTGTGCCAGAATAAGCTGTTGTGGATGTTGGCATGGAGAGGAAGGAAAAAATTTTATGAAGCACAAATCGCTGCAGTGCGATGCTTAGGGGGGTACAATGCAATTTTTAAGATGTTTCATGGATCACATCACTCTCTGGGGTAGCAGTAAAACTGCAGTGAAAGTCACGGTCAGATTTTGAGGTGATCAGTGAAGCTTTTTGCCTGTGTATGAGAGGAGCATGTGGCTTCCAATTTTCACTTACGTATGCCTCAGTAATACTGCCTGGGTTGGAACTGCACAGGTTTTTAGTGGCAGACAGTAAAATGGCAAGTTTAAATAGGTATGTGAGGGTTGATTATGAAAATGTGCTCTTGAGGAAATTGAAAATTTGGATCCTGAGAAGTCCTCAGATGGGAAATGGTTGTCAGTAGCTACAGGGATGTTTTAGAAATCACCTGTGCCGTGTTTAATGAATTACTCCAAGCTCTCTGACTGGGAAGATTACACCTTAGAAAAGAGTGACTTAAGAGGCAGAAGAGAGGGGACAAACCTACTCTAGCTGTTAAGATAAAGCTTTATGGCTAATTGATTTTATTTCTTCAACAGCTGTAAAGAAACAGTTTGAGAATCTGCTAGACCAATTAAGATCCATGTATGTACACATTCTATTTGTATTCTAATGTATGTTTAGCTGTATTATACAGATACATGAGGAAGTTCTCTTTGTTTGTTTTTTATTTGTTTTCTTTTTTAAGAAAGTCTAAGGGATATGACCCAGATGAGTTTTACTTATTAAGAAAAAAAAAAGAAAAATAACAGATACCTATTTAAAACAAGCAGTCTGTATAAAAAATAACCAGCCTAAAAGTAGAAATGGAGTCAGTTATTTAAAGGTAAGTTAATCTCTAACCAGACCTACTATTGAAATAGACTGTCCTTACTCAAGCATTGGCAATCTCTGAACGAATTGTAATTTTCTCTTGGTTCTGTATTGAAACATATAGTTCTTTTCTAAACAGTGTGCTACAGCTCACAGGTAATAGCAGCATCTTTCTTGCTGTAGAGCAGAATTCTGTTTTTTACATCACTAAGTAAAGCAAATAGCAACTGTAGACAAACAAAGAAGAGGGAAAGGTGTTAATTTTTTCCAAGAAATACTCTTTAGCTTTATATCAATAAAAAATACTTTCTTATAATACCAATGCTGAAAGGGTTTTTTTGGCCAATAGATGGAAGTGGAATATAAATGAATGTCAGTGAAACTATTACAGGCAGTTATTAACATCTCTGTGGCAATGTATTAATATAACTGCACTGTATATAAACTGGATTTTTTTCAAAAGCTTCCTTGGCTTTGTAGAAGTTTAATGGTCTGTGCATGTTGCTAGTGGAGAATCTTACTCATTGGCATGCAGTTCATTTAACAAGAAGCGCAATAGTCGTGTTCACGGATGTGACATGAGGACTTTATTTTTTATATATATGGGGTTCTCTAACATTGAAAATTTCACTGTTTTATTCTTTTCTGCTTTAAAAGTGACTGTGAGGGGATCTGGACTCCCATGACTTCACTAATTTACTTCTTTTTTTTCATCTAAGTGTGCTAAGCTAGGAGATGCATATTGCCTATCATGCTATGTTTTTGGTTGACATTTTGAGATGATCTCCAGACAGTAAAGTCAGACAAAAAGCATATGCCAAATGGGCCAGACAGAAAGAAGCTGGTCAGATTAATTAAAAATAGAGTAAGTGGATAAATATTCCAGACCTGTAAAGTGGTGGGCTTTAATCTCTCAACCTACTTTATTGCTTTTTTTCTCAGATACAGAGTTCCTTTTGAACCAGCAGGTATACTGTACAGTATAGGAACTTTTCATTAAGGTGTCAGTTAAGATTTATTCCTAAACCTTAAAAATATCAGTATATTCATAGCTTTATAATCTCAGGCATTAAAGATGATTTTTCATGAGATTTTGTCTCTAAAATATAGCTGCACTGTTTTCTATCTAATGACCATCTCAGTTTTTTTAAACTGTTTTTAACTTTAGCAAAAAACAGTATTTCATTTGTACTTTGCATCTCTCAAGTAAAAGTTCTGCTCAAACATTTCTTAATTATTTAATATAAAAATCTCAGACTTTTTCAATGAGGAATAGGTGTTCCTATCTAAAGATTTTAGCTACCTCGTGCTAGGAAAAATACATTACACATAAAGAAAGAAACAAACCAAAAAAAAGGATTTTTCTGTGTCTATACATATCTAGAAAGTATGCATAGCTAATAGTAGTTAGATTATATTTTAATTTGAAATGTAACCACCCACCTACCAAAGCAGCTTCAGCTATTACTTGATTTGCAAAATTAACATTTGTTGTCACCCAAGCATCACCATGAATGTCACCTTATACGGTAGTATGAGAGTTTTACTACACAGAGACCATCCCTGATCATTCTCTCATGTTATAATCTGAACATGTTGACAAAATTTCTGATAAACAAATTAGATTAAATACCTGGATTCTGAAAGTATGCAGGGTTTGGCATACCATCAGAGAATATTACAAAATTATAATATTTTCACATGGTCTGCATAAATGAAACATCCACAGCAATATAACTCATAATCTGCAGTAGCTAAGGGTTAAGCACATCTAGACAAGAAGGTTATCCCAGAATGCTCTTTTTGCAAACACGCTTCTGTCTCTAATTCTCCTGATCTGCTCCCTTTACTGCAATGACCCCTTTTGCTATGTTGTGGTTGGTTTGTTTGGGTTTTTTTTTATCCTTTTCAATATAAGTAGGTTATCTCAAGTGCAGGTTGTAAGGGAATTTGTGTATTTTTATGACCAATACTTCATGAACTTTAAAATAATATATAGTTCAGGCAACTGTTGTTGTTTTGTTTCTTCTTTTTTTTTTTTCTTTAAATATACATGAATTTATTTCTCAGAGAATAAATTATATTCTCTA
>VWZD01007569.1:86280-100251 GCA_013396695.1 Sakesphorus luctuosus | reverse complement strand
TGTTTGTGTGTGTATGTGTGTGTGTGTGTGTGTGTGTGTGTGTGTGTGTGTGTATAAATATATATAAATATTTAACCTGACCTAGGAAGTAGATTTGCAATGTAAAAATGTTTGTGTCTGTATTTGTTTTGTCAGTGGAAGAAAAGCCTAATGTATGCACACAGTATTTCTTAAGCAATTAATTAATTTCCTATTCTTTGTGTGGGGTAGAATTTCTTAAAAACATACACACACACGTCTATTTTGCCTCTCGTTGCATAAAGATTCTCTAGGCTTTCTGATCTTCTCTTTTACATATTTAATTTTCCTCAGATTCTGAGAAGGCATTGTATTGAGGGAGTCAACTGGCAGGATGCCGACAATTAATGATAGGCCTTTCCTTGTCATTCTTTCTCTGCCTCATTGTAGGCTTTTATAAGTAAAGTAAAAGAACACAGTGTATCTGTGCTTCTGAATGCAAAATCCGTCACTTCACCTTTTCTTCCAGGGAGAGATTGTGTAGCTGAAGGGACAGACCAGGACAACCAATGTCACTAGGAAATGCATAGAAAGCTTACTTCTTTCTTTTTCTTTCTTATACTTATCTTTAGGTGTTTGGTTTTTTCTTCTTTTGTTTTATTTTATTTTTAGCTGTAATATCTATTCATAATTCTGAAAAAAAGCCTCACCTTTGCAATGTAGTTTTGTTCCAGTTACAGAATTTTTTGAGTGGACTATGTGAATGAGCTTTCACAGGCATTTAGATACTACAAACTGATTTCAACAGGATATCATAGTAGATTTGGCTTAATAATACTTTGTGCAGGATCATAATGTTTGGGTAGGTTGGTAAATGTTTGCTTGAGGATCCTGTACAATAAAGTGGTGTTTTTCCTCAACCTCTACTCTTATAAACGGGAATAAAATTCTTAAGGATTTATTTCGTTGATCTTAGTATGTTGCATACCTGTTCTGTGATTCACAGGAAGGCTCTGAATGACCGCTGTGGAGGGAAGGTTTTTGAGTAATACAGTGTTTAGTGCTTTATGTAATATCACTTCCATTGATCATGTTGTTCCATACCAGTCTTCAAGGTCCAGATTCAAACTCTAGTGAAGTCAGTAAAATACTTCCTTCTTGGTTCAGGAGGCTTTTTAATTTGTATTCTCTGATTTTACTGCTTCTTTTAGGGTTAAATTTTAAAGCCTCTACACTCAGATTTCAAAAATATCTAGAGAGCCCTTAGCCTGACAAGAGGTTTCTTTCAGTCTAGCAGCTATCACAGCTTACAGTTAATTAGCACTGGCTTTCTGATTTTCAGTGAGGGAAAAAAAACCCATCTTCTGATTCAGGGCAAAGAAAAAAGTATATGTGAGCTGTGATTCTTTGTTGTAAATTATAGCATCAGCCAATAGAAGGACCTTTCCCAAATATAGTTTGTTTTTCATACAACATGACTTTTTTTTAGAATTGAGTCAATAGCATATAGTCCTCTACTAGGGAAGGTGTTTTTAATGATTTTTCTTACTCTAAAAAAGAAGGACTGTGTCTTAATGATTTTGCAATTGTGTGATGGTACTAAGAGACTTATTACAGCAAAAGAGTAGAACTGTCACTAGGACTATAGCATGACTTGTCAAAAGATTCATTTTTCACTTGATTTAATAGATTTCTTGACTGAAATCTTGGGACATGCTGAGTATATCAAATTACTAATGTAACTTAGTTGTGTTTCTAATGTAACCTGGGTGTGTTATACAGGCTGAGAGGCAGATATATATGTCAAAAAGATGCCTATAAGAAAATACCACAACTATGTCCTATCTTCTCTAGGGGGAAAATGGTATTGTTCTGCAAAATATGTATTGTGACATACACAGTGGGTAGCTTTTAAAATAACCATTACATATTCAATATAAAGAGAAGTCCAGTTGGTAATAGCTGATGATTCATTGTGGCAGGTGTGACATGGTGACAGTTCACAATGACCTTCCAAATTAAAACTCAATGGAGTTACTGGGATATAACATTTTTAAATAATTTGCCTCTAAATATTTTATAAAATCTATAATATTATGAGCCATATTCAGATCCCCACTATGCATGTCTAAATTTTATACTTGTTGAATTATATAAAGACTGTAATGGTACCATACCTTCCACTTTTAGTATATTGTCTTACCATATAATCCTGTTAGAGTTAAGGAAGTAGATTTAAAAGATGCCCTTACACCATAGTGGATTTCTGCATTTTTTAGAAAAAAAACTTCTGTAGAACTCTGGTTTTTTTTCTGTATTAAACTGTGTTGTATTTTTCCACTGGAGCACTCTTTACCAGTTGGTTACTACCACAGATTTGATAGAACTATCAATCAAAACCATTGTAAAAGGGAAAATAAAATGCAGACAAAACAACACAGCAGGAATGTCTGTGAACAAAACTTATGGCCTTTTTTAGACTGTAGAAAGGACACTCATCAGAATGCCCTCATTTTTTTGGATGCATCTGAGCTTCAAAAGGGCAAGACGTGTGCTGTTTTCAGGAATCTTAATTTATTTTGTGACACAGTTCATAAACTTGCACCTAAATGTGAGAACAGAATGCATTTTGGGGCCAGCTCAATGTATCTTTACTTTCTCTAAAAACAAAAATATTTCATCATTTTTTCATACCTGAGTTGCCGTGGCATCACAGCAGAGTGGAGAGCCTTCTCTGAGAGAGGTGCCAGGATGCTGTCTGCTTGGCTGGGATAGCTCAGCACTTCAAAAACCCGGACAGATGGGGTGCCATCTCATGAGAGACAGCATTCTGCTGGGCTTTAGAGGAGCTAGAAGTTGAAGGTGAGGCACTATATCCAGCTAACATACAAGTTCTGCTGATAGCTTATGTTACAGCAAATAAGTAGATGATGACCAAAAAAAAAAAAAAAAGAGATACATCCATCAAAGGATGCCTGTTTTGTTCTGACACTCAAACATTTAAATTGACAGTTTTTGAAGGTAGGAAAAGTCTTTGAATACATCTTTACTTTTATTGTCCTACTCTCTCTATTCCTGCACTTTCTGCATGTAGATGTCCAAAGCACTGCCAAAAGAACTTTCTCGGTCCTCCAAATGTCTGAAAATCTCTTCTATTTTTGCAGTTTTGCTACTATTCCTATAAAAATCATAATGTGCTTTCCTGGTTTTGTGGCCTTTATAGGAATGAGCTGTGCTTCCTACACTTAGTTTGTTCTTTCTGAACTATTCACCAGCAGAGTTACTTCTCCTGTTTTTGAAGCATTTGTATAGAAACAAATCAGCTGCATACAAATGGATCTGCACTGATGTACCTTCTGCTTGCAAAACAGTGTAAGGCAGCCAGATTTCTACAAGAGATCAAAGAGTTAGGTTACGTGGGTAAAGGTGTGCACTGGAGACAGAACAGCTGCTCCAGTGTCTTTTGAACTTTCATCTACCACTTCCCATCCCCAAGCATGGTGTCATGGCAGCAGTTTTTCACAGCCGTCAGAGACTGCATTCTTTCCCAAAGTGTTACCAGACTTCTGGTGTAAGACTTCTGGCATATGCTTTGCTGTGTAATTGCAATTTCGAGTGTGGTTGAGGCTTATGCAGGCTAAAGTACTGTGTGTTGAGAAATGAGCTTAGCACTTACAAAGTCACTGCAAATGGGTGGTGGTCCTGTACATGTGGAGGGCTCACTAACCATTTGCTTAGCTAAAAAGCAATCACTTCTTCCATTTGTGCCCTGGTATAATAGTTCTGAGATGTCCAAGAGAAGTGATATTATAAACCCCCACTTTATATTTTAAAAAAGTGCAATTTTCTTACCCTATTTGCAATTTGGGAAAAAAATGTAGGGCTTTTTGTTCTTTCTGGAGTGACTTGCACCCACTGCACAGTCCAGGGTCCCTACGCTGATGTGGGCTTGTGCACACAGCTGATTGTGACTGGAAATGAAGATGACTCTTTGTCTCTTCTGTCATGTTGAATTCTAGGACTGGCATTTAAGAAGCCCTTTTGAATGAGTAGCTTCAAATTGATCCAGTTTGTTGAAAAGCTTGAGGCCCACTGAATTGAAAAATAGCATTTGGAATGGAAAAAAATGATAGATTTCAAGTCACTATGCAAGGCTTGTGAGACTGGATTTTGCATTGCAGCAGTCATTTAGAATGTGTAACTGCTTGTTTCAGCATTCTTTTAATTCAATGACTTTTATCCTACTAAACTTAGAACAGAAAAGTATTTCTATATATGTGGGTGTGTGTATATGCATATCTCTGTGTGTATAGGTATGTATAGTAACAGCTATATATAAGAAATAATTGTTTAAAATATTTCTTAACATTTAAAAATGTTTAGAAGATATTCAAATCTATTTTTCTGAGCATGTGGCAGTTGTGCATGCCATGTATTATGTACAGCTTCATGCAGATCTGTAGAAGTTCAAATATGTGGTTAAACCCCATGGTTATAAACCTAAAGGCTGAATTATAAGATTTGTGGATAATCAATTACTATGGATTAGGAATTTATTAAGGCATTATTATTTTATCAGCTATTAATAAATACATGAATTGTTAATGATGTCATGTGAACACACACTAAGCTTTGCTATTTTTTCCTTTCAGGAGGTCTTATGACTAGAATCTTGTAGGGTTTTTTTGTAATTGTAACATCATGAATCAGCAATTAGCCCTTCTGCTTGCAGAAAACCTTCAAGCTGTGCACTTCAAAATCAGATGTCGAGGTTTTCTAGTGAGGTTGTGCTATGCATTTATTCTGTTTTTTAAAAACAATTTAGGCATTATGAGGACAGTTAGGGCTTACTGCTTAAACGCTGCTTTAAAGCATATATTTCCATGTGTTCCCCATTTCTTCAGAACATGTTTGTTTTCATTAGAGGTTAACAAAAGGATCAAGAAAATTTCATTTTTCAAATGTCACAGCACTGATCACAGCCATACATTTATTGTCCACCTTCTCTGTCTGTTCTCCATCCTCAGTAAAGGTTGTCTGCCAGGAGAGTGGTCTCAGGCCATACTCACAGCTTGAACCATGATAAGGCACTGTAGGAAGTTTTCAGAGTCCGAACAGTGGGCAGTGTGCAGGCTAGTGAATAATTTGACCATGCTGACACATATGTGCCAGCGTTCAAGGTTGTGACCTGCTGCTGTTCAGATTACTAGGACAAACGTAGCCATTGGGACCAAGATTAGCGATTTAATTAGAACACAATGTAAAATTCATATCATATGTCATTTGCTGAACGGGACCTATGCCATTATACCTCTATTATATATTGGTTAAAGGGAAGGGAAAATCAAGTAATATTTTTTTGTAAACAATATGATTAGAATGATAGTTTTTACGGTGTCACATCATAATCTTCAAGTTTTATAATTTGCATGCATTGCCTATGTTTCATCACAGGAACATGCTCCAGGGTGAAATGCTCACATGGAAAATAGCAACAATTTGGCTCTATCATGTATTACAGTTTAACGGAATAAAAACTTACAAACTCCTAGAAAATTTGTTGTTGAGGAATGCATTTAGTGCAAGTGGCTCGATGTGCAGCTGCAGCGTGAGCTGCTGATTGAGCTCTGGTTGGGCAGGAGGCTGAGCCCAAGTGAAGAGGCCATGTACTGCTGACCGTTTGCAGAACAAAGGGCTCGGGGACCTGTAGCCCAGATGACTGGACACACAGAGACACAGCAGGAGCCAAGGACTTGGGAGACAGAGCAAGAGTTTCAGGCGCTTGGACTGTGAGGGTATAAAATCCCAGGGTGTCCTTTGTTCAGGGTCCCTTCTTGGGGGCACCAGCTCAGGCTGGTAACTGTGTAACCGTGCAACTGTGCCTTGAATAAATGGCTTTACGAAATGAGACATCTCTGAGTCTGCCATGGGAAACCTGGGGCCGAATTGGTAAAGAAACCTGGTCTGACTGTGTGAGTGAGGTGTATGGGGAGTCCAGGAGAAACCCATCAGGTCACTGGAGCCACCTTCTGTGAAGGGGCTTCAGTCCCAGCAGTGACAGTCTATGGCCAGAGTGTCTCTGAATGGCCAGGCTTGGAAGTTTTCCTTAACATTGTAAACATCTAAGTGAAGATCAAGGATAACAATCATTATGATAAGTAATGATAGAAAGAATAATATTGGGGATAAATTTCCAGCTTAAAGGTTTAAAGTAATTCCTCACTATTAAAAATTGGGATAAAAATATGACACAGATGAGTTGCCCTGAAACGGATCTGATAGGTACAGTATATTTATTCTGCATGATGCTGGTAACAGCTGGGAAAAAGATGGTGGGCTTAAATAAAAAAGTAATCTACCTGAATTTTTCTATCAGTTGCTAAATTCTGGATCTGTATTCTTTTTTCTGAGGTGTAAGTTTTATAGCCTACAGATTGGTGTCCTCTGTTACATACCAAAGCCATTCAGACTTTCAGCTGCTAATAACTGGTGAAGCTTTTGTTTGTCCTCAGAAAGTACAGTGACACTGGTTCCAGAGTGATGCTTGTACAGAAGGGAGATATGTAGCAGGACCATGGGGAAGAAAATGCAATAGTTGCACCAAAGTGGTAGTTTACAATGGCTGAAGAAGATGTATTCTTACTAAGCCTGTACATGTAGTTGCTTAATTTTTTGCATTTATAGATGCTATGTGCCTGAGAAGCTAATCAAGGCAATGACTTGCAATTTTGTGCTTAGTTTATGGGAAAACTCAGAATTGACATTTGGTGGCTACACATAAATAAAATAATTTGCTCCTAAGAAAAAGTGTCATATTTAAAATTTGATATTTTTCTTTTCGAAATGAAAGACGCCTTTGGCATAAAATTTATTGAGGGTCACACTTCACCTCTAACCTGTTTTGTTTTTTTTTTCTTTCTCAAACCTGTACCTAGTTACACTTTAATATTTGCAGTCTCTCTAGATTGTCAACATCATTGTATAATAACCAACATTATAGAAAGCAGCAAATGCCATGCTGCCAATCACTTGTCCATCACACTAACAGGTGCACTGCCATTGTCAGTGTCAAGCTGAATACTGGGATCAGTTAGACAGGTGGAGTAATTTACTCATCTTGTAGTGGCAGAAGGGGACACCTTATCAACGAAAAAAGAGAAGTGGCTTCCCTTGGTGCATTTGGCATGTGGCTATATAACTTGGATTTATAGTCTGTGTAGAAACTGATGGGCAGACTAAATTTTACTCTAAGGAGTGGGGAGATAGTTCGTCTTGGTATTATGCAAGAGTATTTCTTTTTCCTTTCTCTTCACCTTATCCACTGTCATTCTTACCCTCTCCCCCCTCTCTTCCATTGTCAACCTTTCACTATTGTCAACTTAGCAGACTGCTAGATGCTAAATCCTTGAAAGATCTGTCAGTCTATAGGAGTAAAATAAATAAGAAAAAAAAGTCAAATTATAGTGAGAAGGAGCAATTAATGTGTATTATTTTTTTTTCTTTCACTGTCATTTTGTTGGTAGTGTCTGGAAGAGAGAGGTCCAGAGCATGGTTTTATCATTTCTTCCAAAGAATAAATGTAGGAATTATTACAACAGTACCAATGCCAGTCTTCACCTGTTCTGATCTCCATAGCTATGACAGCTGCTGGTTAATACCTGGAAAGTTTCTGGGGTTATCAGAGAAACAAGCTGCTTTATTTACCTGTCTTTCTCTGTTACTATTAGTGTCCTGGAGAAATTCTCAGGTACCATCTGTGATCAGACTGGAACTTTAAGCAGGAGAGCTGTCTGGTGTTTTTGTATTTGTAGCTTCTGCCTAAAGCCGTCTGTGGTCAAGTATAACCAGTAATTGCGTAGGCCAGTAAATAGAGCTATTAGAGTGATCCATGAGTCTTCAAAGTCAGAATGGTAGAGGCAGCCTCAGACTAAACAGTGGGGTGGAAGAATTCATGGTAATGGTTTTGAAACCTCACTTTTATTGCAGCACAGAGAGCAGTGGCTGGTTGGTAGATAAGATATACTATAAATTAATTCTAGATTACTCATAGGAGCATTCCTAGCAGTACATGTGTCTTCAGACTAGAAAATTTGGGGTTTAAACATACTTTAGGTTGCTGAAGTGTCAATTTTCTTTTGGATATGGCTAATAATAGGCTTGAACTGTGAGTTAACAGGGGGTTTTATGTTTCATTGACTGTCATGTTTATCAAATGGCTCCCTCATCTCCAGTTCTATCATCTAGATATGTAGTTCAGCAATTCTTCTTAGGAGTTGATCTTTCCCTTCTTCTCTCCTCTGTCTACCAAAATGTAATGGGCAATGCTAAGACTTCAGAGGGCCTTGGGCATAATATCACATTATACCTAATCTGATGTAATTTCAGGCTGCTGCCAACAAGGATGTTCCTAGCCCTCATGCCCTTGTAGTTCCTGTTGCTTATCTTATATGCCTTAAAAGGAAAAGAAAAAATGTTATTTTCCACTGATCAGCAAGAATCAACTATCTCATAGCTGCAGGAGTGCTGGGAAATGAAGAGGACTAGGATTAGCTTTTTCAGTGGCAGACAGCAGTTATGTGGAGGGTGAAACTGCACGTATGCAGCCCCTCCCTGTTCAACATGAGACCCTCATGGGTAGGCACCTAATCATTCCCTCTGTTTACTTTGCTATTACTCCCCACAAAACAATACAAGCTCATTGCTATCATGCATTTATTTCTGAGAATTTTTTTTACAGTGATGTAATGTTGTCTTTGTTTAAGTAGTACTTTCTTTAGAGGTATTAAAAAGCATCATCCCACCTTCACATTCTGTTTACCAGGACAACTTGCAGCCTCAAAGCCTGTAATTGCAAAAGAGATTTCTTTTTCTCTTTTTCTTTCTGTTGTAATATATGAAGCTCAGAGGCATTGAAAAGTTTGAAGGGTTTCATGCAGAGTATTTGCTTTTAGGTTAGTATTTTGAAATTCAGGTTGCTAAACAGGAAAAGCAGAAGAATATTTTGCATAGAAGGAAAAATAAAACCAAACAATGCTGAATATATCTCTCTATAATGGACACTTAAAGAAAGCATTTTGTTTTGTTTTAAATATATTTTATTTTAAACTGGCATTCTTGCACTGTATTAGAAAACTGGGCTCAGAAATCACAGATCAAGATCAGGTCCTGGAAATGAGCCTGAGGCTTTAGCTACACAAAGCCTCAGGGCTGGGTGCACATATTGACTGTTCATATTCTGATGGTGCAACTAACTCAAGACCTCCATATTCCAGGCTTTCCCCCTTTCTAACCCTTTTATTCCTAGAGAAAAGAAATGTGGATGCATACCATGACTGTATGCTAATCTGTATGATAATTTAGTAAATCGGAGTGCTAAGGAATGATTAAATGCATGCAAATATAAATTTCCCATCACCATTTTGCCTTTTGTCTCTGCATAAAAAAGGCATAATCCAGGTGATCCCCTGGCTTGGGGGATCCACAAAGCTGCCAATATGGAACTGAAATTCAGTAGAACACAAGGCTTAGAAACTGGAGAAATTTGGTTTGGGTTAAATGCCATTTTGGCAAAATAGATACTTTGGCAAATGTCATTGCCACTTCTGTTTTAGAAAGTATTTGATGTCTGAGAACTGAAACACTAAGAATACCTTTTAAAGCTATAGATCAGGAAATAGTCTTTTTGCTGCTTATTCTTAATAAAATGTTCAACAACAAAATGACTGCAAATATTTAAATTTGATAAGAAACCACCACAATCTCTGAGAATGAAGATTTAGATTTGGATTCCCTATATATTATTTTTCTCTCTCACCTGAAAGGAGATTGGAAAGATTAGTTCAGTTATCACAGCTTTATTGACTTTCTTTTCATTTTCAGAGGTACTTTTTAAGGTAAATTATGATATTCACTTACAATAAACATACTAGTATTCTCTGCTGCTTGCGGTTCTCTCTATAAATGAAAACTGTCTCTAACAGAGGCAGTCCAGCTCTTTCCATGACAGCTTAATTCCCTTTTTCTGTCTTAATCTTACCATTGTGTTTCTCAAAAAAACTGCACCATACCGCATCTCTTCCAATGCCTTTTGAATATTTCTTCTATTTCTGCTGTGTAGTACAATCTAAAAAGAACACAGTCTTTCACCGGTTCTGATATTATGCTTTCCCACCCAGTGATACAGTTTTGTCTGAACTATAACCAATGCTTTCAGATCTGGTGTGTAAAGCTAAATGTCTGCACCTACAGTGAACTGAATAAAAATTGCAGTTAAATATACTGCACTGCACATGGATCCAGGAGCTGAGCCATTTAGTGTTGGGTCTGGAAATGTTGGTCTGTGAGTTCTGAAGCAATGAAGGGAAGAAGGAAAGGGTGGCAACCAGGGAAAAATAGTGAAGACTTTTTTTTAATATAAGAATACATTTATGATACTGTATCAAAGCATGTATATGAAAATACCTGTTTAGAGACACCAAATTCTTTACCTACACTGCTTCAGTAGCAAAGCTATACTGTAAAATGCTAGGAAGTATTTCTTCAATGGATTGCTTTTGTGTGTTCATAAAAGCTCTAATAATTTCATTTTTGAACACTGTACACATTGCAGAATTCAGGTATTGCTTACTGCAGTTCAGAGGAGCTGTGTACACTGTGACATGTTCAGATACTTTTTTGTGTGCATTTTTTTATTTTATTTGTTTGATAGATCAGTGAATAGAAACACAAGATTTTAAAAGGCTTCTGATTTAAAGAGTGAATGTCTTTTTCTGCCTCAAAACTTATATTCATAAATCTAGTTGGTATGTTCTCATTGGGAAAATAAAACATAGAATATGTAACTGTCCTGATGAAGATATGCAGACCTCTTAAAAGCTTAATCCATTTCTTTGAGTACAGAAAGCAGAGATCTTAATTATATAGCTCAGATTGAAACCCCAGAGGCCAACTCCAGAGGCTGACCACATGCTCAGCTCATGTATGTGAGGTGGTTCATTTCTCAACAATTTTTTCAACAACCTGAGATTTAAATGTTATCACATAAAGGCAGAGGGGATTTCTCATCTTCTGTTAACTTGAACAACCGTACTGGCAACTGCTTGTAGAAAGGTTTTTTTGTTGTTTTTTAAGACCTCAGCTCCCTGTTCGTGGAATATGTTTTAAGAGATGTCACAGATGCAGTTTTTTGGGGGGGAATACTTGTATTGCTGCAAGCTTACATCTCCCACTGGGAGCCACTGTGGAGCAGGGATTACCTCAAATAGGTTTTTGCAGATTAAACAAGCTTGTCTTTACTTTTCCTTCCTCTCTCTACAAATAACACAGTGGACAGAAGGGGATGAATTACAATTTAGTATGTCAACCATAACCATCCTGTATGTCAGGAGGTTTTTCTCCAACTCTAATAACATACGAGTAAGGTATCATCTGAAAACTTTTAAAGATAATATCAAGTACATATAATTTTACATTTCTGTTCTCAGTCAAATGTTCTTTTTTGTTTTGCCTTTGCTTTAGGAGCTGAAAAACATTTAAATTTTGAAGCACCATATACTGACACAAACTAATTATACTAAACAAGATTCTTACTAAACAACAAATTTCCTCTGGTTCTACACTGAATGAAAGATCTTTTTATTTCATTTGAAAAAAAAAAAAAGAGTTTATGCCTGCACACATGAGCTGTGGTTCTGTGTATGCAGTTGCTATCCTTACTGGTTGTTCTTCAAGGGCTGTTGAAGTAAATTGATGGGTTTAGGTTTAAGCTGATCTTCGAGTTTCAAGACTGAGAAAATGTTGTTCATATATACTCAGAGCCCACATTTTACCTGGTGTAGAAAAATGCAGTCCATATAGTGTCTCGTGGTATGAAGCCGCAGATCACTGCTGAGTTTCTGTCTGTAAATGTCGCTCTCTGTGAATAAAACTGAAGAGGCAGAGCATCTTTGAAATTCTAGTTGGACAGTAAAAGTCAAATTCTGTCTGAAGGCTAGGCTTTATTCAAAAGACTTTATCTTGTTATAATGTTGCCTCATCCCCTGTCTATATGTAACTGCAGGCATTTTTCCACATCATAATACTACCTTTGCTGTTCTAGCAGTTAGAATCTATAATCAGTTTAACATTTGTCTCCAACCAAAATCTCTTCAGTAATTTCAGCCTTTAAAGGTGAAGTGATGCAGCTTTCTTCACTGATATGTGATTACATATTAATAATACAGTACAAATTCACTCAGTTGAAGAAATTTTATAGGATTACTTGCTTTTTCCCCCCTCTAAATTGATCAAAAATGGGTAAATATTTTGCTTCTCCTACAAGCTTTATGAACAAATAGTTCAAAAATAATTCCTACTGTCAGGTCTAGTTATACATTCTCACATTTTATTTTTTTTTTCTCAAGGGAAAAGCAATCACTTAATGCTTCCCAATCCTGAATTCCTGTAACAGGTACCCAGCAAACAAAATCTGTTCCTCTCAGCCTTTGCATTGGTGCAGTGCACATAGTTTATAACAACATTCATTATATTGTTAGTGGTGTTATTTTATACTGTAAAAATAAGTGTAAAGCACCATTTCTAGTTATGACTGAAATGGGGGAAAGGAGAAAAACAGTCATTTCCCCCAAAAACTTGGCCTAAGCTTCTGCAAAGTTTGCTTTTTAAAATATTTATTCGTATCATTTGAAACTAATTAACTTTTACAGTAGTATGGCTTATTGTGGATGGGTGATACTGGAATTCATTCTCATACACAGAAAGCATGATACTGCAAATTATGTAATTCCTGAAATGCGGTTAGGTGCAAAAGGTATCTCTGAAAAGGACAGTGTGGAGATCCCTGTGTCTTCCTTCTCAATGTTTTCCCTGTTAAAAGTGTTTAACTTGCAAATCTAAAAATCATTTTTCTAAATGCCAGCTGTTCAAACCGAACCTCAGATCTTAAATCTGTTTCTCCTCTCTTACCCACTGGATAGAGTTTACTTAATGAAACTTAGATGCCAGTCCTTTTTGGTGATGGATGAGGCAGAATAGGACCCAGCTCATTCTCCATATAGCAGCTGGAGTGACATTACTACTGTATTGCAACTACTATAAATACATTGCTAGATGAGAAAACAGATGCAACTCTTTGAGTAGAAACTGTTCTATAGACTGGAAGTACATCATTTTTACATTTTAAATTTTGTTTCTTCACACCAAAGCAAGTTGGAACAAATGCAGGTGTGATTTTCTTTCTTCATATGATACCGCCAGTCTACCAGGTGGATTACAACTACAGATACAAGGAAAAAGAGAAGGGTTGTTGTAATTGGTGACTCCCTTTTAAAGGGGAACTGGAGGTCCTATATGTCAGCCAGACCCATCCCACAGGGAGGTTTGCTGCTTTCCTAGGGCCAGGGTGAGGGATATTACTACAAGACTTCCTAAGCTAATTCAACCCTCAGACTATTACCCGCTGTTGGTTGTCCAGGTTGGAAGTGATGACATCAATAAAAGAAGTATCAGAGTAATTAAAAAAGATTTTAAGGCACTGGCCTCTTCACTTCATGGGGGCAGGAGCACAGGTAGTAATTGCCTCAGTTCCTGTGCTAGCCGAGATGAATGAGGAGAGGTATAGGAAAGCCCATTATACCAACAGGTGGCTTAGGGACTGCTGCTACCATGAAAATTTGGGGGGGTTGGATCACGGGGCAAACTCCATATTGTCCAGTCTCCTCAAACTAGATGGGCTTCATCTATCTAGGAAGGACAAAAGAACTGTAGCCCATAAGTTGGCAGGGTTGGTTAAGAGGGCTTTAAACTAGGTTTGAAGGGGGAAGGGACTGAAACTGGGCTCTCCAGAGATAAGCCTAAGAGTGTAGAGCCCAAGCTGAGAGTAGAATCAATGGCCCAGCTGAAGTGCATGTACACTAATGCACGTAGTATGGGAAACAAACAAGAGGAGCTGAAAGCCATAGTGCAGCAGGAAAACTATGACGTAGTTGCTGTCACAGAAACATGGTGGGATGACTC
>VWZD01007569.1:62493-85735 GCA_013396695.1 Sakesphorus luctuosus | reverse complement strand
AAAAGTGCAATTTGAAGTTAATTTGGCTAATTCTGTTAGGGATAGCAAAAGGTCCTTCTATAAATACATTAATAACAAAAGGAGGGGCAAGGAAACCCTCCATTCTCTGTTGGACTTGGAGGGTAATATAGTTAACAAAGACGAGAAGGCTGAGGTACTTATCACCTACTTTACCTCAGTTTTTACCAGTAAGATAGGTTAGTGACTTACTGAGCCAGCTGGTTCCTCACAAGTCTATGGGGCCAGATGGGATCCATCTCAGGGTGATGAGGGAGCTGGCAGAAGAACTTGCCAAGCTGCTCTCCATCGTCTTCCAACAGTCTTGGCTCTGGGGAGGTCCAGATGATTGGAAGTTGGTGAATGTCACCCCAATCCACAAAAAGGGCTGCAAGGCTGACCCTGGCAACTACAGGCCTGTCAGCCTGACCTCAGTGCCTTGCTTATCTCTGTGGCTAGTAATAAACAAACATTATATCTTTCTGAGTAGTTACCTTACAAAATAACAGAGGTGTAAATTGAAGAGTTGTCAAATGGTACTTGCTTGTCTTGGAAGCATTATTTTTAAACTCCTTTTTTATATGCACTTAGGTCTTTTATATCTCTTTCCATTCCTTAATAGTTTTCCCTCAAAACAGAAACCATGAACGTCTTGATCTTTCTCATCTGTCTTCCCAAGAAAAGCCAAAGCCTCCAGGTCTAAGTATGACCAGAATTATGAAAATGTGTTGTCTCCACCAGCTGGTACAGTGTTCATCATGTCTGTAGGCTCTTTTTTTCCCTGTCACCTGTCTTCTTTTCCATGAAGAACAACTTGGACAATATGTATTTCAGGAAAACACAAAGATTTAAACCAAAACTTTAATTGCTCTCTTTTACTAAATATTTTGTTTGGCAGAAGCTTTATTACACAATGAATGAGTCTTTTGGAAAAAGCCAACTGCCTCATATAAAACAAGCTCCTGTTCTTTTATTGCTTTAGGGGGAGAACAATGAAAATTTACTGTTACTGGCCACATCAACCTGAATGAAAGCCAAACAGGAAAATTGAAAATGATTGTCAAGTTCATCATATCTAATACAATAGAGGCAAATTAGAGTTATCTGCAGCAGCAGAAGTCGCAGCAGATTGCATTATAAATCATCATATCATTGACAGTCAATTACATTCAAAACTTTTCAAGCATGAGGCTGCGGCAGTGTTTATCTACTAACAAACTTATTCAAGCCAGAAAACACAGTGTGGGTGCATAAAGAGAATTTCTTGGGATTTTGAAGGGTTTGCATTAAAAAGAGAGAATTTTATCAAAAATATATTCCATGAAGAGTATAAAGAATGAATCCTAGTTTGTTGCAAAATTCCACCTTTAAACCTAATCTACCTTTCTTCTTCCACTGCAGTAAATGCACATTTGAGTGTTGTCTGGGAGAGCCCTCCAGTAATGTCAACTTCTCTCCAGTCTTCTCTGCTTCATTACCATTTCTGCTTTCACAATATTTCTAGCTCCCTTCTGAGTTTCCAGTATTTTCTCCCTTTTTTTGTTCTTTTTTGTTTGTTTGTTTGCTTGCTTTTAATTTGAAGTACATTTTTAGTTTGTCTTCAGAATGAATTGCTTTCTGTAAATTATTCAAAGTAACGTTGCATTTAGGGAATCAGTGACTCACCTAGTGGATAATGCAATCTTAATTAAATAAATTCTAATCAAATGGATTGTATAAAAATTAATATAAATTGAGAGAAAAGTCTAGACAATATTCTACCAGTCAGTTCACTGGATGAACTCTCAGAATTGGACTGAACCCTCAGAATTAAATGGAATTTTTTCTCTACTGAAGGTTACAATGAGCACACTTTCTGGCTGTTCCCCTGGGCACCAGGGAAAGCATAGAGCCCGAGCAAAAACTTCTGGCCCTAAGACAAAGGTTTGTGATTTTGCTGTTGTGCAAAAGGTGGAGAGAGTGCTCCATATAATGGTCCATCTACTTTTTCAATACACACAGAAAGCCCTGAAGCTGTAACAGAGTGTAATGCAGGTTTAGTATTGATCTTATATCTATACGCCTGTATTGAATAGGAGAGACTGTTGGGTTTTAGGGAGAAGGTCCTAAATTTCTTTTCTTGTAATCAAATCTGGGAAAATCTCCAGAGGCTCTCTAGCATCAGGTCTCTTCATATTTTCTGAACAACTTGAGAAAACTATTGCAGTATGGCAATGAATTGCTCTAATGTTAAATTCGGTAAAGAGTCTAAGTTGAGAACTGTGCTGCTGTTTTGCAAAATAAAAGATTTAATTTTTGTTAGAAATAAGAGATTTCAGGCCTAGGATCTTCCTTCTGAAAGAGGTCTCCTTCGTTCTCTGAGTGCCACTATCTCCATCCCATTCTAGTCAGTGGAGTCCAGTTGTACTGCATGGAGACATTCATGCAATTCATTCTCCATTGCAGTCCTTAAACACTAAGTAATTTTTGTCATTAGCTACCCAGCCCTCTGTTTCTTTGAGGTAAGAGGAATATGAGAGTAAAGAGCCATTTTGTTACAGTTGCCACACACCTCTGCTGAATTTTGCCTCACCTGAGAATTGATCTGTGTGTCCCTTTAAAATAAGGCCACCAGCTGAAATGCTAAATTTAGCAGGTTTTGGATAATTAAACAGAAGATAGAGGTAACTGCAGAAAGTGGCTCAGATATTAGATGCTAAAATCATGCCAAGAATCTAGAACAAAAACTGAGTTAATGTAGATATCATGGTTAGTTGCCTGAAGATAGGTAGGATGACCCTGTTAAGTTTAAGATCAGAATGAACATAACCAAAATCGACACTGACATAATTTTAAACTGCTACTAAATTAGCTGAGCAGCAGAAAAGAAAGGCTGGTGCATAATGGTGAAATCAAAAGTGTGTGTGAAATTTTACAGGTCTGGAAACAAAAAAGTTTCTTATCTAATGTTTGTATTGGGAAGGCAAGCAATAAAAATATGGATACTCTGTGAAATTCAGGTACACTGTTTATGCCGCTCTTCTAGAACTGCACAGTTGACTGAACAGTCCTAGGTTGTGTCTACCCTGTGGGTCATAGCCTGTATATGACGGAGTCTCTGGGGCATTCACTATCTTTGTTAAGGTAACTGAATCTCATCCACTCTTTGGACTGTTGTCACATTATTAAATTCCAACTAAAAGATAGAAGATAATTATGCATCCAGTGCAGTTGTTTGCTTTCGGTTATATGTTTCACTGAGTGTGGGCTGAAACCCAAGTTTCTGTGGTTAGACAAGGTTCAGCATTTTTTCAAAGACTTTCAGTTTTACTAAGTCTTCTTACAAATCTGGCTGTAAATCATATCTTTATTTATCCATCTCTTTTGTCTCTTTGAACTTTTTATGGAGCGCTCTTGTATCCCCTATTGAAATAGTGAATACAAAATTTAATATGTAAGTAGTTTTGTAGAGGATTATATTCTATATCCTTACCATATTAAGAAACTGTGGTGTATGGGTGGTTGTTTGCTTTTAGAGTTTCTTGACAGCTAGGGTATGCAAAAAAATCTTTTCTGTATGCTTGTTCTCAAAACTTTTGGGCTCATATTATCAAGTGGTCATAAATAAGCCCTATTGACCAAGGTTATTATTTTATGTTTGTGCTGGTTTAAAGGTAAACTGGCAAGAGAAATGAATGCAACACAAAAGAGATTATAAGTCAAAGTTAGAGTTTGATAATAATATTACAATAAATGCAGTGGCACAAGGAGAAAAATTGGTTTTAACCCACAAACCCCCTGAAGTATAATGCAGCATCCTGGGGCACAAGCACAAAGGGGTGAACCCTATGTGGTTCCCCCAAGTCCAAAGTAAAAGTCCAAAGTGGAAAAAACTGTTGGTGCAGCTGACAGTTGCAGTCTGGTGGAGAGTAGTGGTTGCAGGCTGGTTGAAAGGGTTGGTCTCCTCCTATCGAGGTTTTTAGTCCTCCTCTGGATCCAGCAAGTGACCCCTGAGGTCTTCTTCCCCCAAGATATGTACCGCCATGTCCAGGTGGGAGCACCCAGCCCCTCCCCCAGGGTGGGGAGTTACACAATGAGTAATTAACTCTGTGAGTCATGGGGTATTTTGGAACCGTTGTTGGCCCATTAGCAGACATGCCCCCTCAGGCTGGGTGTGAAGGTGCTAACAACTTCCTGGAGGGGGGTTATCACAGCTCTTATCTCACAGGTCTCTTTCACACCCAGCTCAGGTGTGCCCTGGGCAGCTGCTGCAAATGGTCCATTGTTCTTGGGAAATGAATAGAGGGGTGTACAATACATAGCTTTGATCACCCCCACAAAGTGATAACTGGTCCCACCTGCTGAACTAGGACAATGTTTTCTTTCACACATATAACATACTGAGTTCTGTTGTGTGTTTTATCCCAGAGGAATAGGTCAGGCTTAGTAACTCTTTGGGTGATATTCTGAGAATGAGTTAAGCCAGAAGGACTTGATTGTTTACAAACATGTATTTAGTAACCATCATGAATAAAATACTAGCTTTCAAAATATGATTTTGATTATTTGAAATTGAAAGTTACTACCATTTTGTTATCATAAATACAGAAGCAAAATTGTTATAGAAACATTAGTTAAGATCAAGGGCAGTTATTTGATCTCAATAACATAAAAACCTATTCAAATCACAGGTTTGATTTTTGGTTTTGTGGGGGTTTTTGTTTGGTTTTTTTTCCCCCCTGTTTGAATACATTATTCAATTTCAGTCATCTTTTTGGACAGCTCTCCAGTGGTTTTCTTTTTAGCCATGCTCATAAAAAGAAAACAATGTTTTCTTTTTCACTCGTACTACACGATCCTCCTAAAATTGACTGAAATTTGTAGGATACCTGTTTTGCTTTATGCTGTATGTGATCCTTTATTTTAAATACCAAAGTTGATTTTGGAGGCCAAATTTTCTGCTCACTAGCTTTAAATATTTGATTTGGTTTAATGTTCTGAGCAGACATGAACAGGGCTTTTGCAAAGTAGTTTTGACATATTGTTAAGTAGCCTTTAGACTGTAGGAATTTGTTGGATACTTTGTTCTTTCTCTCTTATTGAAGTGTATGTATTGCCAATTAATATTTGAGACTATGTTCAAACTCTTGAACATATCAAACCCTCAAAACCATTTCTTCTTTCATTTCTTGCATCCTGAATTTCAGCTGTACCATAAGACTTTTTTTTAACATTATCTTTCCTACACCTGCAGGCCCTTGAGGTTCATCTTTACTAAATGCAACATGACTCAATTACTGTATTTCCTAGGAAAAGTTTTTTTTTAAAAGCTCTCCTTTTTGTAAGGAGATGTATTTTTGCATTTATTTTGGATTTCTTGGTGGGTTGGGGTCATATTGGTGTGGGGACAACTGTCTGTCTTATCTTTAACTGTTTTTCACTGGGAGACACCTTATCTATAAAAAGCCCCATTAGAAGCTACAGAAATGCATATGTTCTCAGAAATCCGTAGTGTATAGACAACATACATAATTTATGCAACACTTTCAGGATTTTATACCTTCTTTCTATTATTTTGAAGGAAGAAAAATGATAAATTGTCAAATCATGCTACATGTCTTAATTTTTGATAGAAGGAGCGAATATGTTTATACAAGGTCACTCAACTCCTGTAAGAAAGATTATTAATGTGAGAAATTATTTGCTGAGGTAAACCACCTCTGTTAGACAGCAAAATTCATTACTCCAGTCTTGTTTAGTCATGTACAAAATGCACTGTGAATGTTAAAATTCAAGGTAATTATGTTTTAGCCTTAATATTTTCAGACTATCCGAGAAGGAATGCTGGGCATTTATGAGAATTGGTTCTGTTAATGTTGACACAAACAATTTCTCCAATGTGATCTAAACTTTAGATTGCCACATGTGAGCTACTGTTAGTTGACACGTTTGAACGTGCAGTGGCCCCATGGAATGTGTTTACTCTCCTCTTGTTTGCAAGGCAGTAACACCAAGGTGGCTGTGAAGTAGCTAACAAAGATTTTGGCAAGTGAAATTGCAACTTATCAGACAAATTATATGCCTTCTAATAATGCAAGATTTCTATCATATTTATGCCTTTTTGTTGTTTTCCTTTTAGTAAGTTCACCTTTCATGTTGTGGTTACATTTTAAAGCACTTCATAGTTTCTCTAGCTCTCAAGTCAGTCTTCTGGAGTCCTATTATTCATCTTGTTCTGCATTTCTATTCTCTATAGATTTAAGGAAAACAATTGTTTTTTTCCCTAGATGCTAATGAGTATTAAAATGTGTTTCTCAGGACTTCTGAATTTAAATTGCAAGTCCAGCTTCTTCAAAATAGTCATCACAGAACAGAACACTGTTTATCAAATGTTCTTTCCTGTAGGTAATACAGGGTCAGTATTTATAATAGCCAGGTCTTTGAATTATCAGCTATTAGTACTTGAAGGTGAGAAAGTTATTCTGAGACACATTTTCAGATTTCCTGAAAATATACACAAGTTTTTTTTGCTAAATATAAAAGATCTGTGGGATAGGGTGTGTGGTATTGTTTTGACATTCCGAAGACCTGAGTTTATTAGTGTGAGCATGACATTTGTTTGTGACCACGTCCACCTATGTAAGTCTCAAATTATGAACAGTTGAACAACATGTTTGAATAAACACTTGGAATCTACATTTCAGTCTTCTTCCTCACAGAGATGCCTGCAGTAAAATGAGGATAATGGACTTGAACTAATTTAGGGAACAGATAAGTAGGCTCCTGAAGGAAGATCATCTGAAGGAAGTTCATTGAGAACTGGAGACATAGGCTCTGGTAGATGTATAGCTGCAAACCCTTTTGAGAGGTGGTGCAAAATGGACAGGCAACTCTGTAAAATACTATTATAACTGCATCAGAAGCTCTTTGATAACCTGAACCAGAAAGAAATCTTAAAAAAAAAAAAAAAACAAAACAAAACAACCGAAACAAATGGAAGAAAGGTATACATAAGAAGGCATAAGAATAAATAAAATAATCTGGAAATAAATAAAAGATAAAATAAAGTAGTGCAAAATGGAAAATGTATGTTAGTTTGAAAGTGGTAGGAAAATAATCATTAAAGGTTAGGTCAAACTCATATACATCTAAAAATTAGATCATACTATCTTTCCATTATAAAATTATAGAATCATAGATTGTTAAGCGATTGGAAGGGACCTGAAAGATCATCTAGTCCCAACCCACCCTGCCATGAGCAGGGACACCTGCCCCTAGACCAGGCTGCTCAAGACCCTAAATATAAAGAGAGAAAATATAGGATGATGTAGAGAAACTTAAAGAATCTAGTGTTGTTTTTTGCTTCAATCTTAATACGTCATCATACAGAATTATTTGACCAATGCCCAATGGATGTGTTTTAATAAGTACATAGGGTACATGAGAAATATGAGGATATAGAGCTTTTAATGAGGTACATGCTGTAGTATGGCTTCCTAAAAAAAAAGACCTTGAAATTAATAAATAAATTTAAAAATAAATGAATGAGAGCTTTGTCTGAATCTTTTACACTTTGAGAACTCATGGAGGAGGGTTCAAGGAATGTAAAGATATTTCTAGGCTTCAAAATATGAAAAAGAGTACAATGGTGTCATAACCAGTCTTGAATCCTTGGAAATAGTCTAGAGCAAAGATTTAATATGTACAAGAAGTGAATTTAACTCTAGAATGCTTTTCACACAGTAACAGATCCATAGAAATCTGTGGATGTAACACACCTTGAGTTTAGTACACCCTTTCATCTTGTCCCATATAACGTTCCTGTAGGCAAACTTGGACTCTCATCATTATCCTGTGATGTATTAGAACCAATCTAATACAAGTTACTGTTAGTCTCCCTTCAAATTATGAAAATATGTGAACAGAGTCCTGCATTCGTCTGTCCTGGACAGAGTATTATTTTCAGTGTTTTCATTAATAATGTGATAATGTATTCTTGTAAAACTTGAAGATAAAATAAAGGCTTTAACAATGTATGTAGGGCTTGTTGGGGATCTGCAATCAAAATTTTAGAAAACACCTTTAAAGTGGCAAGTTGATATTCATTCAAGATTTTTGGGAAATGGTATACTTAGAAAGGAGACATTAAATGTCCCAAGCTGAAAATATCTGTCTATTGAGGTCATAGTCAGTCAGAAATGAAACATGAATTAACAATGTGATCCTGCAAAATATATGAACAGGTTTACTCTGTGCAAGATGTGAAAAATAGTTATTCCAGTCAGTCCTTCTAGGGCTATATATAATATATTGAGAAGTTTTGGTCATCACAGTGTAAGGAAGAGTTGAGCAAGCTAGGAAAAGTCCAGGAGATAAGAATAAGAATGATATTGACAACATGGCCTATAAATGATATTGATATGGGGGTTTTTGTTTGTTTTTTGTTTGTTTGTTTGTTTTTTTTTTAATTTAAATGACAAAAAAGAAGACTCAGAAAAAAAGGCATCACAGTTATGCAAAAATTTGCTGCAAACAGGACAATGGTACTGCTTTTCTTGTCCACTTAATGAAAGAAAAGATTAAATGGGGTTAAACTATAGAGTAAGGTTAGGGTAAAAGACAAAACTTTATCAGGCAGTGAACCTCTGGAATAATTTACCCACAGATAGTTTATTTTCTGGAGTTTTCTTCAAATTTGCCAAATGTCTGACAAATGTGTCAGGTATAGTTCCTTTTCTTTATTTTGCTTACAGCTGGAGTAGATGTTCTGTGAGAACTGATTCCCCATTCATTTATGTGAATACATGGAATTTATGTTTATTGTACTATGTTTATTTAGCATGTTAGTGCCTCAGTTGCTTATGCTCAAAATACAGCACTTTTTCTACATGTAGTAGTTGTGGTGGCAGTATATGTACATGAAGTATTGAGATTGCTTGGGCACTGTGAGAATGGAAACCATATACATTTACACTGTAGAGTGATAGACAGCTATTCTATGTAAAGTCATTGTGAAAATGACATTTTTTTGTCTTGAATACTGGCTTTCTATTTTTGAGAGATTGGAAAATACAGTGGCTTCACAGAGTTGTAAAGGAAGTATCTAACCTCAGTTGTGCCTCTTGAGACCCCCTTGGACAATTTTTGGAGACGTGTTATTTGCATACCTCCAATCAAGTCTTTGGCAAGTATGGGAAAAGTTCCTAGCTGCCAGTTTTGACAACCCCAATTCTGGCAGCTGTAAGTCTTGAAGGGGAAGGAGGCAAAAAAAAGAAAAAAGTAATGGCATTGGTATTTTTGTAGAGCTGGGGTGACATTTAATATTACCTGCTGAAAAAAATAAAAAGCCATGAATGAGAAGGAGAGAAAAGGGTTACAATTCATGGGACAGATAATAATAATTTAGTTTTTTAAAGCAACTCAATGACTATTTCATCTCTGAACAGCTCCACTTTCAGCTTGTTAAATTGACAGTAGAAATAATAAATTACAGGCTGAAGGAATGGGGTTAAAAATAATTCCTCAAGTGGGTTGGCAAACTGCAACTTCTTGGGGAAAAGTAGTTTAACAAATACCAGTTTTCTGTTGTTATTTTCACAAGAAAAGGTCTGATAGTGCTAAGTATTTCTGAAAAGAGAGGTTACTTTAATATCAATGTAAATATATATAATAATGATTGTATAGAATAAATAACTTTTTAAGTGTCTGAAGGATTTATAGAGAAAATTTTATGAGAGATGCTGTCTCATGTCTTTTATTTGTATTTGCAATACTTCTATTTTACTTTTAAATAATAAACCAAACTAATTTTCAATGAACTGCGAGGTAGTTTTAAGGAGACATCATGATGTGGCTTGGAACTGGTGCTGGCCATTTTCATGGAATTCACTAGGATACTGTAGTATTCTGAATGCAAAACTGATGTTACAAAAAATTTTGCTTGATTAGGAACCGCATAATTTGACCTGAAGGTCACATTACATTTTCTCTTGTATTGAAGTATTATGGATAATATTAATCTGTATGTATCTTTTGTTTTCTGCTATATGTTATCATGATGCATTGCCATTACAATAACAAATAGCCTGTCAACACATTTACTGGACCATAACCCTCTTGGGATAATCACTGAATTTTCATCAAGACTGCAATGATTAGTGTTTCTGATTATGATAATCAAATAACTAATTAGCTATCATGTTTCAGAAAAGACATAAAATTAAAAATGTTTTTAGAATATGTTAAGACTGAAGTTTTTAGATACTTCCACTTTTTATTTTACCTCCAGAAAATTTAGAACATGTAGGAAGAAAAGGAAGTTGGTAATTTTTATGGAAAAGGAGACGAATTGTTTCTCACTCTGTCCTATGCTTCTCTTCCTTCCCACTATTTTTAGTATAGCTGATTAAAAAATATTGTGAAATTATTACTGGACTGTNCTTTTTTTTTCCCAATTTTCAGAAGAGTTAGTGTCTGATAAGACATCAGTGTATAGGCAGAGATAGGTCTCATCTTCACAGATTGCCTCACAGTGGTGCTGCATTGAGACAATGAGATGGTATTCTTCTCACCTTTATGTTAGGTTTATGTCTTTGTATTTGAATGTGGTGAAAGCTTCTGGTTGTGTTTTGCTCAGATTTCCTGCCTCCGGATGTGAGTCTGACTGGAATTTTGGTGATTTTTGTTGTTGTCATTTAATAATTTACCTGTTTGTTTAAGGATATGTGAAAGAAGGCAACACAAGGAATGCCGGAGTTTGTTAAAGGATTCAATACAGGCAATTCCACTTCCTTGTTCTTTTCCAGAACTATTGTTGGATCCAGATACTTGTAATTGCATTGTTTTCCACGCTGTCCCTCATCTGTGCTCATTTTAAATGCCACAGAGAGAGGTGGTGACATTATGCTAATTTGTAATGGATTCCAGTGTTACCATGCCCCGTTTCTGTGACCTCAGCAAAGAGCACTTGCTGAGAAGAACAGAGGATGATTACCTCCCCTCTGAGCATGAACTAGCTGCTATGGCGACATGACCTTGGATTTAAAGAATAAACTCTAAAATTGCTGTGCAGAGGTTGTACAGGTTTTGTGCCTAAAACAAAGAAAAGATTTCAAAGGGAATTTTTTCTCCTCTGAGTTTATAGATTCTTCCTCATACAATATATCTCTTATTAAGAAATTCACCCATCTAAGCTTGTGAGATCAGTTTTGAGTAAATGTGAAAAGAAATGTGGTTCACATATATTTAGGATATGCTCTTTAAAAGTTATCAACTTTTATAGGAGGAATAGATGAAAGACAAAATATTGCAGTTTATTATGAGTTCATAGCTGGAATTAGAGACTGTACCTGTATCAAGATAAGGATCTGGCCTGAAAGATTGCTGTGATTTGATCCTCCTGCAGCCTAAATGCAGGAATTATTGAGCTCCCAACTACAAAAAGACTCTCAAAGCAGCCCCTGAAACTATATCAATACTATACTGCTAGAATATAAAAAAACAAATGGTGGCAGGATCAAAGATATAGTTCAGCTGTTACTGCTCTTTTTAAAAGAGATCTGTACAGGGTCATGCAAGAGGACTCTATGAATGGTGGAATTGAAGGAAGAATTCAATCTCCCTTTGAAAATATACTGGCATTATTACAAATTTTGAAGAGCTTGAATAAGAAGCTCTATAGTTAAAGCACTGCTGCAGGAGCAGGTTTTTGGCCTTTTTTTAAGTCAGCTACAATTACACTGGAGCTCCAAATAAGAGGTGAGTAGAGCCTGAGGACATGATTCTGCATTCATTCCTCACCCAAAACTCCCCCTCATACTCTGTGGGATCATAAGGGGGAGTATTGTGTTATGCAACACTGCTTCAGTTCCTGATTCTGGTTCACAGTGAAAGATAAATCCATTGTGCAGCTTCCTTATTTCTTCTGAATCAAAGCAATCAAAAACAAAGGAAAAAACCCCAGTAGGCAGATTGGAATTCCTTTTGGGAAAAAATAATCTGTTTTCTCCAGATATGTTCTGGTACTTTGATTTTGAAAGATTGGGTGCTCACATTTGGTCGAAGGCTACTGAGCTCTGCCCATGGAATGACTGGTATTTTCATATGATACTTTTGATTTTGCATCTTGACACTAATTATTTTTTTTTCTCTTGATGGTTGTCAGATCATTAATAGTACTGAAGTGAAATGTCTAAGACTATCAATGCCTTGATGGATTTGATTTTTTGCATCAGTAGAATAGTAAAAGTAAAATTGTGTTCTGAACAGATGCAGAATGAATGTCAGTTGTAGGTTACTGTAGCGTTTTTCCCTCCATCTTATAGACAGATTTTATTTGTTCTTGAGGGAACAGACCTTAGCTTTGGTACTCCTTTGGGTTTTATAAATTTTAAAATTTCAGAGAGGGCTAGACTATTTGGGGATTTAGACTGAAGAAAAGAAAATTATCTTAGATTAAAAAACCCAAGCTTTTCAGTCATCCTGAGTGTCTTTCCATCTTCATATTTGGTAACTTCTTTTCCCCCTTTATGCTTGTTTGCAATTGGTTTTTTTTTCTGAAAAGTTGGCAGAGAAGAAAGCTTAAGACAGTATAGAAATATGATTTTAATGTTCATTATATTCTTATCTTACATACTGCAGGTTTCTGCATCAACTTACTTCAAAATGTCACCAATATTCTGATCACATTCACTGTCCTAAGACTCAAAATAAAGTCTGTTGTCTGTCTAAAATGAACTCTTGTGTGGATGTGCACATGTATTTGTGCAGATAATGAACAGAGAGCATTTTTTGTACTCAGAATATCCTTAGTTTTAAGAGCCTAAAACACTATTAAATTCTACTAAAATGAATCATATTTCTGTTAGCTTTCTTATTCCATAAATTTGTAAAAATATGAAGGAAAAAAATGGAACTGTTTGCTTACATTTCCAATGACATCTGTAACAGCTGCTGAAATGCTTGTGGATTGTGTGGTGTGCTTAGAAAGGTATCTTCCATTAAAATTATATTGCAGTTTTATATAAGAAGGGGTAAATTTGAACTCTAAGCTAAAATACAGATGGTTTCCATATTTAGACAGGCAATCACTTATATTAATCAGATCCTAGTATTACAGTGTTTTACCTCACCTGTTTCAGAAACGAATTTCTGTTGGAATATACTGCACAGGAGGTAAGGGGTTTTTTTTAGCTCTGTAGTAAGGTCGTATTTCATATTAAATATGTAAAAGGAGTTGATTTTGCAGTGTAAAGCTAAGTTCATAAAATTCTACAATGCAAATGGTATGTTCACTGCACTTAAAATGCTTCAGTTCAGTAGAGTCAGTCTACTTAGCAGCAAATGGAATGAAATCCTTTAGCTATTAATGGAAATATCTGATGTATTCTTTCTAAGGCTGTCTTTGGACCAAAATGGCATTTGTATTCATCTGGTTGTAAAGTTACAAATTTCTACATTTCTTGTCTTAATTTATTTTAAGCATAATGTCAAGGAAATCACAGTGGCCTGTAATGCAGATCTGCAAAGCTGTTATCTTATTGTCATTTAAAACCTTTCATTGCATTTTTATTATCTGAAATAAATTTTTGGCAAGACAATAACTGTAGGTGATGAAGTAGCAAGTCAGTTCCCATTATTGTTCAAAGTATACTTTGATGAGATTTTTTTTTTTTTTTTAATGCATACCCTGTGGCAAATTGGCTGGGACAGAGGCATAAAATTCAAAGACAATAGTTTTGAACCATTGAAACATGAGGAAAAGGCACCGAACATCTAGAAACTGTGATCCATACCAAAATTTTCTGCATTCTTTCTCCTTTGTGAATAGTGTCTTCAAATTTCTCCTTGTTTGGTTATAGCAAGATAGAAAGATGGATAGTAACGGGATGTGAATAATCTTTCCAGCTGGGCTTTGAAATACATGATTGGCTTTCCTAAATGTGAGGTTTTGCTTACCATTCTCCCATTTCTTGTTTTTTCTTCATTTTTATTCCTTGGCACATTTAATGCTTTGTTGCATTTTAGCTCAACTAGTCTGGCTTGTATATTACAGATCATTTACCAGGAACCTGCTGGGTTACTTTCTAAAAGGGTGCTGTTCTTCAGTTCTTAAATAAATCACTAACAATTCCATTGTAATTGTACATTTAATGTATTATTTGCAAACCTTTTCCGGATTATTTTCAGTGCGTTACTGAAGTAGTGGTTTATTTTATATTTCTGCAGTATGTTGGTTGCTAAATGTGCAAAAACCACACTGTTAAACTTCAGTTGTAATTTAAGTATTGTCGAGCTTATTTTTTCTCTTTTCTTATTCTTTTTTAAACAAAATATTTAAAAATAAATATGATTTAAGTGTTATTTTCTCTGGTACTTTTACATGTGTTTAATTATGAGCATATGCCATGGAACTCAGTGTTCTAACTGGAATATAAAATGCAGTGGGGAAAAAATGTTAACAGCACTTGATAGCTTTATGTCTCTATTCAGGCTTACTATCACAGTTTGAGAGTTAAAAGAAGAGGATTATTCTTAATATAACATATATCCCTGACTTGATCCTTATCCACTGCTGGTTTTTGCTTTCCACAGTGAACACTACCCCTCTTCGCAGAGGCCTGGGAGCCCTTGTCAGTGAGCACTTAGGCAAAGGAAGCATTCTGTACCTCAGCCTTGTTTATGCCTGGTATCACTAAGATACCTGCATTATTCAGTAACAGACATTTTTCTTGTTCACCCTTTCACTATTTGCATCATAATAGGAATTCTTATTTTCCTTATGTCCATTGCAAGTGTCAGATTTAGGTGGGTTTTTGCCCTCCTAATACTAAACCTCTATGCCCTAGAAATACTTCTAAATTACTCCTTTTGAAGCTCCTTCTGCTTCCATCTCTTGTGAAATGCCTTTTTTTTTCTTTTTTTTTTCCTTTTTTTTTTTTTTTGAACAGTGCAGTTTTGTACAACCATATATTGTTATGTGTGAGAGGGGTGATTCTGCCTCCTGTACTCCACTCTCATAAGACCTCACCTGGAGTACTGTATCCAGCTCTGAGGTCCCCCATACAATAAGGACATTGACTTGTTGGAGCAAGTCCAGAAGAGGGCCACCAAGATGATTAGAGAGATGGAGCACCTCTAATATGAGAAGAGGCTTAGGGAATTGGGATTGTTCAGCATGGAGAAGAGAATGTCTTGATGTGACCTAATTGTGGCCTTCCAGTACCTAAAACGAGCCTACTAGAAAGATGGCAAGAGACTTTTTACAAGAGCATGTAATGACAAGACAAGAGGGAATGTCTTTAAACTGAAAGAGAGTAGGTTTAGGTTAGGTATTGGGAAGAAATTCTTTTCTGTGAGGGTGGTGAGGCAGTGGAACAGGTTACCTTGAGAAGCTGTAGATGCCCCATTCTTGGAAATGTTCTGGGTGAGATTGCATGGGGTTCTGAGCAATTTGGTCTAGTGGAACATGTCTCTGCCCATGACAGGGGGTTGGAACCAGATGATTTTTAATGTCCCTTCAAACCCAAGCTATTCTATGATTCTGTAATACTTAACGCTACTAGGATATGGTAATAAAAAAAGAAATTGCAGCTTTTTAAGTATTCTGCTTCTTGGCCTGTTATCCTGTGATATTTGCAACAATATAAGTCAGTTCATGTTTACTTGCATTTATTTTCTATGATAGTCCAACAGTCTTTCATGATATACTTCAGTCTTTGTCTGAGTAACTAACTATTTATTCAGTTTTATTTGGATACCTTTTGGGAGTATTTAACATGTACCAGACCTGACTGTGTGTGTATCAAGCATACCAGGCAAGAGTCTACATGCTTTTTCTGACAAACACATAATTTGAGAACATTTTAAAAAATGTTACTGACAAAAGTTGCTGAATGAACAAAATAGAAATCACAATCTTCCATCATAAGGTTTCAGCACTATGAAAATGTAAAAGTCAGTTACGTGCTTTGCAGAAATAAAATAGCTACTGATTGTAGTAAGATTCTATTCAGGTGTAAAGCTATATAAAAATATGCTTATGAGATGTGTGTGTGTGTGTGCATTTTTATCTAAACATGAACAAATTGATGTTTGATTACCTTCCTCCTTCCACAACCCCCCCGTTTTGATTTCTGTTTAGTTTTGAAACAATTTCCCACTTTGTTTTCTGAGGAATTTGGAGTATAGTCCTTACCTATTTCTTGCACTCCATGTTCTTTAAACTCTCTTTCCTCACCAAAGGATGTGGAAAAAAAAAGTCCTGCAGAGCTTTTCAATTTGGAGCGTAGGGTTCCTAATGAGAGAGTAGAAGTTGCTGTTACTTGAAGCAAATAAATAAATAAAACATGGCCTAGTGAGGAATAACTGGTGTAGCTGAGAGAGTGCTAACTTAGTCCTGATGTCTGTTGGTATTTTAATGCATCCTGCAGCATAAATATAAGACTCCTGCCTCCTTAATTATAGCAAACACATTTTATAATGGTTCTATTGATCTTTTGTGAACAATCTTGATCTTGTAGGAAGGGTAGATGGAGCAACTAAATAATAATGTACATTGCTATTTCTTTCTAGCAGGGTGCTGGCACTGAAGTGCTTCTTAAAGAAAAACATTCAATTATTTGTGCAATTGATGTAGCATATATTTTCAATATTCTAAAAAGTAAGTGAATATCATTCTCAATTTCATGACTTGGATTGTTATCAGTTTCTGTCATTCACAGGAAATTACATCCTGAAATCTCAATAGACAGTGTGTAGCTGCTGTAAAATCTAGTGAGATGAGGTAGTAGGCAGTACAGATTGTCCCTGATTGAATACAGATTGAATATAGTGTTTGGAAGAACTTTGGCCAATCACTGAAAATAGTCGTTATGTAATTAAAATGAAAGAAATGCCTTTCTGGATTGAGTGACTTTTTTATAAGGAAACTTATTAGAGATCTTAAAATAACAATGATATTTCAAGTTGGATAAACCTTGCAGAAAAGTGGTAAAAGGGATCATAAAGTAAAATCAAATTCAAGTTAGTCTACCCTTTTTCAGTCACTTATCAACACCTTTTTCTCTCACAAGTGCTGAGTTCCAGTACTGACAGGGAAATCTCTGAACTTGGATAGAGAAACTATTCATTATATTAAGCTATTTAAAAATACTGATTAGATCTAATAGCTAATCCCAAGATACAAAAGATAAAACTATATAATTTTTTTCCTGGTCTTGAACTTCTTTTTAATCTAATATTTTCTTATTTAAATAGGGTTTGGATAGACAAGCTCACTGCATAAACTGTGTCAAATATCTCATTCCAAGAGATGGAAAAAATCCTTCTAGACATTACTCACAAGGGGTAGTTTTGCATATTCAGTGCAATTCGAAAGAATATTTGATAATAAGAATAAAGGTCAGAAACATGGGAGATAAAATTGTCTTCTTTTTACAAACAAAAAGCATAAGTGCACTTTCTGCCAAATATCCTGCGTCATTGCATTGGATGAATTGCGTGGGATATGACAAGTTCTCAGCACTATCTAATGGCATTTTAAAATCCCACATTTTATTGTGAGTTTTCAGAAATTCTGTGTGTTACAATTTAGCAGATCCTTCAAAGAAATTACACGCTCTTCAGGAAAATGAGCAGTTATAAAGGCAAGCCTGCTTGCTTGTACAATTGAGGACTCTGAATTCATTCTGTCTCTCTCACAAGACAGAAAAGCAGCAGCATTTCAAAAGAAAACATTTAGATTTTTACAATTCTGATGTAAAACAGTATTGTTTTCTGTCAAGAAAGTAGACCTTATGGGTCATATTCAGTGACCTTTTATGCAAAGCAATACATGACTGAAGTTAGTACATCATTTTTGAACCTATTTGTCATTATGGAATATTCTTTGCTTTTGTATCCATTGTTGAATATTCCCTATTATAAGAATAAAATGTCAGAAATCCCATAAAGACTTATATTAAATAGGCAGACTGGAGTTCAAAATACCATTTAAGGAGAAGTTCAAATGGCAAAGGCTCATTTATTCTGAAGGAGCAAGAATTTTTATGGTGTCCTTTCTTTTGGTCTCTAGGCTCCTTGCTGCAGTTGGTAGCTGAGAAAAAGAAATGTTTATAAAATTGTCACAAAGTAGTGGGGAGGATGGAAGTCCTAGCTCTATTCTCTGCAATGCTGAGTCACACTTCTGTTGCTGCATGCTAAATTCTGGTCTGTCAATAATTTGAACCACTGTAAGGTCAAAACTGCAGCTCCCATCTTAGCCTTATGTCCTGTGTGTGGCTTTGTTGTGACAGCTCATGACCCAACTACATATTATCTCTTTTTATGATTCATATTATTTGCAGGATTTAAGACTGCTGCCATCTGAATAGGAGTCAGTAACTGATGTAAATACATCATGATATGCTGATAGTCTTTGGATGGGGAACAAGGCCTTGTCATTCTAGAAATACAGAAACAGGAAGGAACAGAATATGTGAGATACTTGTGCCTATGTATTCACTTATTCTCTTGGGAAGTCACATTTTGCATTAGTTTAAGAATTGTAATGTATAGCAGTGTATATGGCGAATAACAGTAATCTACTCAGAATGTTTGAAAAGTACACAATTTCCTAGATAGCTGGCAGTGAAGACTTTGCATATAGTCAATGTACAGTAATGCAGAACTGTGCAGAACTGTAACAGAGATCCATAGTCTGGAGCTAAGATTTTATGAACCATTCAGCTTTCCCATGTAAAATTATCGGACTTTCAGACTTACAGATATTTTCAGTGATTTCCATGACTTGCTCTTTCTGGAGCACTTGATTTATTTTTTTTACAGTGAAGCTCGTTATGGGTAATCACCTTGAGCTGTGAGTAGCTGACTAGTTTTTCACAATCATTTAGCAGTCAACTCAGCCTAGTGAAGTTGACAGTATTCTTCTCACAACAGTGCATGAAATCCCTGTGTGGTAATTTCTCATTTGCAGAAGACTGGAAAAAGACATTATGAGGTATGTTTCTAGGGACTCTTCATGCTTGTGTCACTGACTTTCTCCTTGATAACTTCAAGGGTTCTTTTTTATGTTTCTGTTTTCTCTTTAAGTTTGTTGCCATTTTCAGCCATCTGTTTTTATGAGGGTTTTTTTTGTGTGCTATTTTACTATGTCTTCTATAGGCTATTAATTTATTAATATTAGTTATATAAAACTAAACAAGGGAAAAGTATTTTGCATTAACACCATGAGGTAAAACATTCCTTAAAATATGCTACAGAAATACTGCTTTGCAGTCATTGGTTCAAAGTACTGCTTAAACTTGGCAAACCTTATTAGATTCTGGTGTTGGAAATTTCTTGCAGAGGTTTCCTACTGCTTTTCTAATTATTTTATTCAGTTTTTTCTTTTTGTTTTTCTATTAAACTCAATAATCTAATTGTCAGAATGCTCTGACAAAAGACCACTGAACATGTCCAGGTCAAATCCGCACTGCATGATGAACAATATTGCAGGGATACTGGGCTCAGAGTAAGTGTCATTGGAAAGATGGGATAGTGTTTATTTACAGAATAATTTGAAATGTTTAGAGTGTGAGTTTTATTGACAAGTGCCATATAGGTCTTTCATAAGACCTACCAACATTAGCAGATTTGCTAATAGTGTCACTCAGTCATTTCATACCATACTGTGATCATCTTTCTTTGACATTCTCATCTCATTTGAGAAAAGATTTGTCCTTGAATTCTGAGTGCTTCTCAACTCTCAGTCAGTGATTGCTTATTTAACACAAGATGGAAGTATCTCCACTTAGGTTTTTGCTGTTATGAGACAAACTACTTATTAAATGGGTTACTTAATATGTAAAGGTGACAAAGCCATTCTTACTTATTATTTCCTCAGCTTTAATATTGCTGTGTCAAACTTTTAAGTTTCAAAATTTAGCATGGCAAGTGTCAAAGACCATTGTCCAGTTGTAAACAGAATCTGTTTCAGCACATGTGGGATTTCAGAAGAAACCTAGATAGAGATTAATTCAATATATCTTTTTTCATGTCCTTTAATTCAATTGAGTAGTTCAGCCTTTGTTTAGCATTTGGCATTTTCAGTTTTTATGCTCAGAGACATGTCTTACCACATTGTCCCTTATGCAGCTCTTTTCATCCTCAAAAGGCATTCACACACACAAGGCTGGAAACATGGAGATGTAAAATTCCAGCACAAACATGAAAGTTGGAAGGTGTCTTCAGACTCTTCTGGACTAACTTGAGTTGATCTGCCCATATATGTCCAAAAATAGTTTTTCTCTGGGTTTAGGATTCTCTAGGAATTCTTGACTGTGTAGACTATACAGATCTTCATAGTGATCTTGGCAATGGCAGCAAAGGAATGAGATGGCAGCCAAGAAGCTCCTAGAGTATAGATTAATTTGGGAATTGAGTTTGCCTATTATCATACCAATAGGAGTATGAGTGGCACAAAATGGAGATAGACTAATCTTTTTTCCTTTTCCCTACCACGTTGGAAGAAGAAGAAAAAACCTGGCCAAATACCCCTAGCAACATCACAGGTTGATTTTACACTTTAGTCTGGCAACATGATTGCACCAGATATATGCACATTACTGATCAAGTAGATGCCAATTTAACTATGGCAATGTTGTGTTCAGTGTGGAGAGAAATATATTCTCACCCCTCATCCTTTGGGAGCTTGGGTAGACTGGTCTAGCAGCTGTTTGTTGCTCATTGCACTACCATGATTGTCCAAGGTTTTATTTGGAGTCTGAGTGCAGAAGCACCTGGGAATGCAGTGTAGGCAGAACATTGGAAATATAAATTGTAAGTATGGATTCTCCTTCAGTGTTGGGTTTGGTTCTGTTGGTATCCTGCTCCCCACCTCTCCCACCCTTGCCTTGTTTTGGAGGTGGGCTGATTGCTTGAGTTTTTTTCTCTCTATAACAAACAAAGCAGAAGGGATGTAGTTGAGTGTGTCTTGGTCTCATCCAGTTGAGTTTAGAAGAATATGATCTGTATTTCTCTGGATTCCTCTATCCCTTAAGACCCCTTTGAGTATCTGAAGGTAGATTTCTCTAAGACAGGAAGGGAGAAATTTAAGAAGTTGAAATAAAATACCAGCAATTGATAAGAATCTCAAAAAGATTTCTTTTTGTATGTGTTTTGTGTTTGGTTAGTGTGACTGTTAAATGCTGAGTGGTTTACAATTTCAAGAGATGTTTAAATTTCTGTTTCTGTGTACTCACAAACCTAAAGTGCATTCTATGAAATATACCTTGTGTCGCTGACATGCTCTGAATAGACATTTCCCTGAAAATGTGAGAAAATTTCTTAGTCTTTTCTTGCATTTTTTCACCTTTGTACAGCAAGACATTAGTGCAGTTCCCTTATCCTCCTTTTTTATTACCTCACTAAATGTTCTTCTTCTTGGCAAATCCTGTTTGGCAACAGCTTTTACTGCATGCTCAAATAAAATATGGAATAGCACACAGAGACAGTGCAATATCTTGAAGTGTGAATTAGGAACCTTCAAACTGAGTTTGCTGCCTTGCCATTCATGGAAATAAGCACATTTTAATAGATGGCACTGTTTGCTTCTCTTTCCTACTTGTTTGTACAGGGTATAAGGGTTAAAAAAATTATTTCTAAGGAGATCTGCCCTAACTGCAGTGGAATGAAAGGCTTTTTAATAATGAGCAGCAAAAATACATATTTCCATGTTCATTTTGTTTCCAGCTCAAAGTTATACAGGTCTTCTATTCAGTATAATTTTTGATCTTTTCTTGAGAAATAAAACTGTAACAGGATATTTGCCTTTTGCTGGTATGGTATCTAGGCAATAATAATTACAGATTAAATATTTCTTTTTTTTTTTTTAGTACTGAGTTTCTCATTACTTTGCAATCGAGTCTATATCATTAAGCACTATGTCTCTGAATAAAGTGTGAATTGTTATTATTGGTGTTTTTGGGGGTTTTTTTTTTTTTTTTTTTTTTTTAAGAATTACTTCCATCTAGGGTTTTCTTTTTCATTTTTAAAGAAAGCATTACACTGAACTTCTGTTTTATAAAATCTTTTAAGGAAATTCATTTTGTAATAAAACAAACTTTGTTATTTAACTCAAGCAGATAAACTAAGAGTCTGCTATCATGATTAATTCTCACCAGTCTGAATTAAGAACTCCCTTTGAATTCTATGTCCTTGAATTGCTATTCAGAAACATGACTCAGAGATTTCCTTTTGGGAAAAAAAAATCACCCTAGCAGTACTGACGGTGAAGTAAATGGCTTTGTCTGAATTGATATATGTGGGATACTTCCAGCTTGGGGTGAACATTTTGCCATATCTCATTTCCCTCAAAGGACTGGACCTTGGTAACTGCACATGTGGCTTTCCATGAGACCAGCACAAATTTTACTCACTGCCAACACAAAAAGTGAATCTTTCTATGAGTGATGATTTCTTCTGTGGTTGAAGGGGGTTAAATCAATCCTTTACAACTGAAAGAAATAGGAGACACCATTCAGATGAACTGAAACCAGACCTTTATAAACTGAGAGGTAGCTGTGTGTAAGTTTAAGCACTTACATAAATGTTTGTTTTAATGCAGCATAATTGGGTGAGTCAAACAAAATGTGGAGATCGTTAAATTAAAATTCCAAAATCAAAAGTGTTCAGAATTCATTTTGTGAGCTCCAGAAGTGCATTAAATTTTTTTGTAGTGTCAGGTGGTCTCCTCCTTATCTAAAAATATGCTTTTAATTAAGGGTTACATCACTGTAGTAACTGAGTGAATCACAAGTATTCAAAAATAGAAATCCTTGCAGATTTGTAGAATAACATTTATTTTCAGGAAGCTTAATGGTATCTGAAAGCAGGAGGAAAATTAATGAAGTTCACTTTATGTCTGGAAACAACTGGAATTTGAATGCAGAGTAGAACTGGCTGGAAGATGGAGGAAAAAATATCATTCCACTCCCCTTAAACTTTTCAAGTGGGATTATTTTTTTTTCCTTTAATGATCTTTCAAAAACTTCCTCTTTCTTCCTTTCACAGAGAACTTGATATTCTTAAATATTCATAAAGCTTCTTCACTCTTTTTCTGTATTTGGTTTTTTTGTTGTTGTTGGGTTTTTGTTGTTTTTTTTTCCCCCCCAACAATTGCATTTTTGGTTTTGTAGTAATTGTCTCCTGTTTCAGTTTGTATCCTCTGACAGTTGCCACAATAATCTTTATGTGTTCAGATGTTTTAAATACACTGTTGAGCTTCTTC
>VWZD01007569.1:44847-62328 GCA_013396695.1 Sakesphorus luctuosus | reverse complement strand
GTTCCTACCCTATTATGTGGCAAATTAGCACAAACATCTTTTGTATGTATCACATATTTATGTCTGTGTGAGTTCTGTTTCTGTTTTTCACTTTTGTAATCTGTGGTCGAAGTGCCTGCTAGAACAGGCGCTGTATTTTATCTTTTTGTTTTGTAGATGTTGATGGATTTCTATTCTGCTGTTATATGTCAGAAAAGANACTGTCCATTTTTGGCAAAAAATTTGAACTCAAAGTGTGAAAGCCAGCATTGGGTAAAATACGCAACTTGTCCCAAACGCTGTGATATTAATTGTAATCCCACTAGAAGTCACATTAGACTGTGTTTTAGTGCAAGTAGCTGTTCCCTGTCAGTGTGTTTGATGCTTCAGCTGAAGCAGTTTTACTAAGTCATCCAGTGTGCACTGTATGTCTCTGATAAGACTTCTCCCTTGTAGCAATGAAATCCCAAAAACAATGTCAGATGGAAATAAAAGTTCTCAAAGTCTGAAGTATTGATGGAGAGAGATTTTAATGAGTGTGAATTTCAATCTTTACCTTCGTAAATTTGGCAGAAAGAGCAAGCATGAAATTCCGGGAGGCAGATGTCTGGGAGACATATTTGAAAATAAGAAGCTTTAAAAAGAGTTTAAATGAAAACCAGAAGTAACATTTTGATTGAAAAAAAAATACTTTTCCCCCCCCATATTTTACCTGGAAATGTAACTCATATTTTGAGGAAATTAAGTATATGCCTGTATCTTTGTGAAACTGGATGAGAGCCCCATTCCAATTACTTCTCAGTAATACACGTAAAATGTAATTGATTCTTTTCAAGCAGCTATTTCTTCCAACTTAAAATAAATAAGAAACCCCACCACCTAGAAACAGCCTTACTAAAGATACTGCCAAGTAGAAGACTCAAACAAAGGGAATGAGGCAATGTAGCGTACTTTTTCTTTCTTTTTTTTTTTTTTTTTTAATTTAAGAATGGCATTACAAAAATAATCTGTAAACTGGGGTTGATTTTGTTAATGGTCAGTTACAGTCATATAGAAATAAGCCAATTTTAATTGGTAATACTTCTGCAGCCATATCTTTTAATATAAACCCATTTTTTCCTAATAATTCTATTCTAATTTTTTTCATGTTCAACCTAGTCCAATTTTTCTTTGCTAAAAGTTGTGTGTTTGTGCCCTACATTGTACATTACCATTTAAGGAGCTAATTTTAAACTACAATGGGCAAATCATTCAAGTGAAAATAAAGGTACTTGCTCTTTCTTCATGTAACAGTAGAGTGGGTAATACAGACAAAGGAGAGAAATAAATTAGAAATTTATTAATCACAACAATTGGGTTCCATAGCTACTAATTCTAAACCTGATATTTTCCCCTTTTCAGACATTTACTCCAAAATAAAAATGCAATTATGAAGCAACTGGGGGAAAAGACTAGAAAAAATTACTGAAATGAGAAGACCTTTTTGGAGCAGGTTATGTAGTCTGCTGAAGTAGGAGTTTGGTCCTTTTGATACTCTGGATTTTTCATTTTTTTTTCCATCAATATTACATTGAAAACATGTAGCCTTATGATATTCTTCAGAAGTCTATAAAAAATATATCCCTTTCTTACATGAAATTGGGCAACAGCATGCCTGTGCTTTGTGAAGTACAAAGACTTCACAGGTAGTGAGAGTTTGAATGAACTCTGCATGACGCAGGCATAGTCTTTTCCCAGGTGTGATTTGAGAGAAGAACCATTTTGTACTCGGCTGCATGAAGATAAGACTGGCAATGGAGCCTCTTCTAGCATGGAAATTTCACCAAGCTTGACTAGACTAGACAAAGCGCTGAGCAACCTGGTTGTGCTCTGAAGTTAGCTTCTGCTTTGAGCAGTTAGACTGGATGATAACCCCAATTCTCTTTCAACTTAAATTACTTTATAGTAATAAAATGCATTGCATTTTAAAATTTGTTGTAATGGCTGGGCTCAGAGTGCATCTTCCTCATGTGAAGGCATCATGTCCACACTAACAGCCATAGCTAAATATTGTGCTTTAAATCTTACAGTTCAGATGTCTAAAAACTATTGACCTTATTTATGGCAGCTCCCCATGTGCACCCCAGAACCTTTTACTCTATAGTGATCTAATCAGAGACTTACTTTTCTGTCGTATTCCATTCCACATTTTGATCTGCTTGAAAAAAAAAAATGCTCCTGAAGTCCAAAGGTTGTCATTTTGACTGAAGCTTATCTTCAGCTAATTACATGTGCATGTAGTGCTCAGTGCAGGCATAGCAAGCCTTGCTCTGGAAGTTTTAAAGAAAAAAAAAAACAAACCACAACCAAAGTCCACAAGAAATTGTATGTTCTTGGCTGTTACTTATTAGAAATAAATTTTGGGGGGAAATGGGCGCTTTTAGAGAAAAGTTTCCAAAACCTGTGATTGCAAATACCATGCCAGTTACAAGTGTATTGGCCCCTCTTTCATAAAAGTGAGCCTGTCCCACCTTTGCATTTTATGTCTTGTTTTTGATGTCAGAGTTGTGAGTTGTTAGTAGCTTGAAGAGACAAAAAAAGATGCATAGAAAGGGTTTCAGCAGGTATGAAGCACTTCTTAGTGAACACCGACAGACCCCGACCCTCCGCTTTCTACTACCCCTATGCCGCCATCTTTCCTTAGCTGTAAAAAGAGGCTTTGCCAGTTCCCTTAAATGAGGAACCAAACGTGACAGCTCAGCTGATGGTGGTGACATTGGCAGCAGGCTTGACGGACGGCACCAAACCTTACCGTGGCCTCTCTCCTGCTAATTAGCTGTTCGAAGGAACTCTGTGTGCCACAGGCACAGTCTTATCGGAAAAAGGACATCTTTGCCGTTCACTCTGACAGCTGCAATGCAGCTGTATGTGGAGTGAATTGAGCACAGAGGGGGAGGATGGAAGGTGAAGGAGAGGATTTAGAAGGAGTGACAGCTCTGGTATCTTGCATTGCAGCCATACGGAGCTATAATAAACAACTGGAATGGAGAAGATGGGAATTGAAATTCAGAAAATTAGAACATAGTTTAGGCATAAAATGAAAGGAAGATGGAGAAGAAGGGAACACGACTGCCCTGTGAGGGCTCTGTGAGGCAACTGGAGCTATATGTTCTAGGGATTAGTGCAAGCTGAAGGATTTAACATACATCGTGACTTTCAAAAGGTCATGTGCATCCTCAGATATTAATGGGAACTATGGTCCAGGAAGTCCTACAATTGAGCAAGCAAAGGAGCAATATGGACCTGAATATTTTATTGAGATGCCATAGATTTGATGGTTTTGGAGACAGTCTGAGAGAAGGAGTTGAGAAAAAAGCTTTCTGTTTGTTCGGAATTATTATAGGTGGGGAAAACCAGGATTTGATAGACTATTCCTACTGTTTCTCAAGGTAAATATCCTTACTGATGCAGAAACTCTTAAACGGTAAAATGTTAGAACTTTCTTATTCAAGATTGCGGCATGTTCTCTGTAGGTGCTTTGGAAGACATGTCTAACTTAGTTAAATATTAACTACACAGTACACAAGCAAAGGTAGTGCAGTTGAGGATGTAGAAGATGCAGTTGAAATAGTGACATTTTTCCCACTGTACTTTTGTTAGTTCCCATTAGTTTTTATTTTCCAGTGGTTTGTTTTTTAAGGCACTGAATGAGACAACTTGAGAGGGGCAATAGAATGCATAGTTATTTTTAAGGTTAAAGAAATCTTGCAATTTTTCAAAAAGTTGATGTACTTTAGAAGGTAAAAAACCAGTTCAGAATAAATAAGTGAAATAAGGATAACCGCAACATTCCTTTCCTCAGAACTTAGTCTAAACCCTTTCTTTAATGTTGAGCATTAAAAAAGTTGTTACAGCATTAATTGATTTTCATCCATGTTTTATAGAAGCAGAAAAATTAAGACAAATATTTTCCTCACAATATATCTGTCCCAGGCAAAGGTAAGGAGTGATAGATTGCCTGGGAAAGCTTGCTTGTAAAAAGCTTCCAGTATAATTTTACATCTGAGTGGGTTAGCTTGTCATAGCACTGAGATTTGAGATGTTCCTGCAAATTAATTTTTTTAAGCTTTTCTCTTTTTATTGTTGATTACTATGGGTTTTATTACATGCAACTTCTCCTTTTTCTACTGACATATAGACAAAGTAGCTAACAGTATGCTGCAGTCAGTAGCCAAAAGTGTCCTGAAGCAGATGTTTCTATTGTTACAGGAAAGAAACCAAATTTATGCTTATACACCTCACCAGTGCTTTAGTTATTTTACGTTTAGTACCATGCTTCTTATTACCTCTTATCCTGCACTGAAGAAATAATCTCAGGTTACCCCCCACAAATAACAGATATCAAAGATGATTTTCGTGATTTTTATATATATATACATATAAAAATCCAGAACAATTAGAAAATATGAACTTATACATAAGGGAATTTCTCAGTTAATCCTTGCTCTATTTTATAATGGGACTGCTCCTGCGATATTTATTTGTGTGTATACAATGTATCCTGTACCGCATTTACAGAACATGCAGTGTCTTTTGTGACAGTCTGTGTATTATCAGTCCTGACTTGTGAGGTAATATCTCAATTATTATACTGAAAATTTTAGATACTCTTCCTAAGTATTTGATATGCTTACATAACCTGAGGTCTCAGATTTTATACAAGTCTCATGACAAATGTGAAGTCAAGTTTTAGTGAAAAAAAAAAAATTACTTTTTTTCCACTATTTCTTACTTTATTATTATGTTGTTTTTTTTTTTAATTTTTAAAGAATTCAGCATACACTTTGCAAACAAGTGTCTCTTTATATTTCTCCTACCAATATTTTCAAAATCATACAATATTAAAATATTAGTGGTTTCGAAGTGTTTAGTTCTTGACATCTGTTCTGTGTAACTGATTACTCAGCCTAATAATTTTAATAGTAAATCTTATATCATTTTCCTTTCATAATCGATTTAGGTTTTAATTTCACAACTTGAGATTTGGGAACTGCTTTTGTATGTTTTTCAGTTTCAGTAGTAAGAAAGCTTTAAATGTTTGAATGTGCAAGGATAAAAATGAAAAATGATTGAGATAAAAGGAGAATAACAGTTTCTTTCATTCTGTTTTCACCACCAATATCTGTTGTTTCTTTACTGCTGTTGTGACTAAAAGGCAACAGAACACTCCTTTAGATAGTGGCTCTTAGACATACTTATGAAGAACAAATATAGGGGTAAGAAATATGATTTTTATTTATCATTTTTATGGTAGTGAATTTTGTTTTAATCTGTTAACTTTTATTGGAGATATTATGATAATCCACAAGCCACTGATGCCTACTGCAGTCATAATCTTTCAGATTTCTTCTCTCTCTGAAATTAAAATGGTATCTCTGGATGCTGCAGATACAATCTGTTTGATGGTCTGTTTATGTGTTTATGAGTTTCTAAAAGATGAACAGGAAGGAGTTGTTCAGAGAAGCACAGCTTTTCATCTAATATATCAGATATAGTGAGTGTACATTTCAGAATCATACGTATATGTATTTTCAATTTAATTAATAGAAATATACTAGGAATGCAGGGTACAGATGCATTAAATTGTGGGGTTTTTTTCCTATATAATATTGTTAGTATTAATAAGTAACAGAGGGAATTTTCTGCGTATTTTTTTTCAAGAGTAAGGTTTTCATGTTTGGTTTCTCCTCATTTACTTTCCCTTGTCTTGCTTGTGCTCTCAGTCTCACTTTTTTTTCACGTTCTTCTGCTCCATTCTTGTCACACCTGTTGCATGCAATGTTGCAGCCTCTCACATGCGTGCTCACTGCCTCTCACACTTTCTCAGGTGGGCTCTGTCTCTTTCATGTGCTCTCTTGTGTGCTATTACTCAGTGTCTTGCTGGCTTATCCTTACATGCTCACTTACTCGCTCTCTCCGGTGCTCTCTCTCTCTCCATCTCTTTCCTTTGATTGCAGGATTTCTCTTACGCTCACTGTCTTTCTCACTTACACTCTTGCACTCGTTCTCTTTCCCGCTCCTGTGCACTATGTCTCTTTGTGTCTTTTATTTTATCACTCCTCTCAAACTTACTGTATCTTATTTTTTCCTAGGGAAAATATGGTCCTTTTCTTAGCCTGCAAGTGGTCAGGCATTAGTGATACAAGATAGGTTGATCACCAGGTATAATACTGCTTTATGAACCTTCTTAATTGGATTCACACGTGAGGTTTTTTTTTTTTTTTCCTTCAAGGTATTCTCTCCCTCTTCCTTCCACCCCCCCATCCCTTCAATCACATCATTGCTTGGAGGCAAGAGAATATGGGAAGAGTGAAGAGAAGCTCATTTAGCAGCCCTGGTAGACATAAGCATCATTGTACCAATCAATCAACACACATGCTTTCCCACTGAGGCTCCCCTGTGACCTTGAGGAGTGTGATAAATGAATTAGAGGACAGAACAGACACAGGGTTTATGATAAACCAAAAAATTATGTTCTTTTGGGTGATGAAGAAAAAAATGAAGAGTGAGGGTAGATACACATTTGGTTTGAAAAGAGCTCAATAAATTCTGTAACTAACTTTCACTGTACTGGCTGTGGTTAGAGGAGTTTACTGTCATGGTTATCAAGATTTCTTCAATAAACCTCACTGCAGTGTTTACAGTACCTTTTTTTATGAAGTGCTGCAATACCTTATGGCTCTGAGCCCTCTACTGTGGCTGAAGGTTGTAGCAGTTATTGGTAACGGATTCCAGAGGAAACATATCAAATTTATGTTGAGGGAAAATAACTAGCAGAGTGAATCACTTAACCTGGATTGACTTGACTCATTCTGAAATCTGTAGCCCGTTAACTCAGTCATGAGAAGGTTATTACTAATCGTAAACATTTGCTACATTAATAAGTGCAGCAACTTACAATATGGCTGAAGATACAATTTCAGCAGATTTTAAAAATCTAGTTTTACATATTTTATTTTTTTTTAATAGAAAAGTTGTCAGATATCTTTTTGCATCTATTACATATCTTTGGGCACTTTCTTTACTGATTCCTCCCAGTCCATTTTTCTCTGGTTCCTTTGATCCTTATCAACATGACTGTCTGTATTTGCTCAGTGTTAAGCCCCTAGTGACAGTGATGGCTATTACATATTTCAGCCAGCCAACACACTGATACTCCTGGTTCTATATTTAGATTCCTCTTCTTTCCAGCTCAATTAAAAAAAAAAACAAAACAAAACAAAAAACAAACCCCAAACAAAAACCTAAAAAAACAAAACACCAAAACAAACACACAAACAAAAAAACCAAAACAAACAAACAAACAAACCCACCAAAAACCCAAAAGCCAACTAGTTACCATCGTAATGAAATATAGAATGCCAAATGCACATCAGAGGTCAGTAGGTCAGTAATCCTTGTTCTCACTGATTGCCATTTCATTCAAATGCCTACGGTCTGTAGAACCAATTTTCTAATCTCATTGTAATAGTTAAGGAAATTATTTCCATTCAACTTCTTTTTTTTTCTTGTTCTGGGAAGAAGTGTTCTATTACAAACAAGTTCAGAGACTACATTTTTTTCTAATGACTGGTTACACTTTGCAATGCAGGAAAAGGTATTTTCATTCATTAAACTCAGTAGCAGTGGTAGTAAACCAAAGGCTAATTGAAAGGAGGTGGCATGTGTTTGGGGAAGCAGGCAGTTAAGTGGCATTATTGTTCTAATGATATTGAAGTTGGTCAGATTTTCCGGTAAAGTGCTCAGATCTCCCATGTAACAGCCTTAACCCAGTATATGTCTGATTTTCTAGAGTGCCAGAATTTTAAATTAAAAAAACAAAACAAAACAAAACAAAACAACCCCAAAAAAACTAACACCAAAAAAACAAACAAATGAAAAAAAAAAAACAAAACCAAAACAAAGTGTTGCGGAGAGTTGGAATAACTCTTGGAATTTTACAGAAATATAGTCCACTTTTTAAAGGATTAAGTGACAAGCCCCATAAGGTCCTAGAAAATGACAGGAGAAAGCAGTCAGTTGCTGTTTCAAAAGAGTTATGTTAAGTTTACCAACAAGGAATGTGCAATCAGAGGGGAGGAAATATATATCAGGGAAAAAAATAGAAAATTGATTGTTCCTGGTGCTTTTAGTGTGGTTAGTTACCCAGTCATGTAGAAAAATTTAAATCTTCAGCACTTTACTGAATGCAATTCTCTTTTGAAAGTGTTAGGGTTTCGTCACTCAACAGATTTAGCTGCACTGTTCATTCAGGTATAGCAAAAGTACAGAGTAACTTTGCTGCCCACTCACACAGTCATTTGCCCTAATGAGGGCCTTCAGAATGGTCTGGCAATGGAAAATAAAAGAAAAGTGGGATTATAGATTAGGTGGGGGGAAAAAATTAGAAAAACAAGGTTTAGATTGTAAGCCATTAAGTATGACTAATACTTGCTAGATGCTATGCTCTATTAATATGAGTAATAAGTGTAGAAAGGAAGATCATAACTTTATATCTAGGAGGTGTTTCATATGCAAGATATTTTACCTGCCAATACAAGAAAGCCAATAAATAATCTTCAAGAACTTCAGCTTTCCCAAGGAAGCTTTTCTTTTGTTTTGTGGTTTTGTTTGGTTGGTTGGTTGGTTTGGTTTTGGGTTTGGGGTTTTTTTGGTTGTGTTTTTTGTTTGTTTGTTTGTTTGTTTGGGGTTTTCTTTTGGTTTTTTTTTAAACACTGGATATCATGTTGAAATGTTGTCCACTTGGAATTAATTTATTTTAGTTGGATCAAGTCTGTGTCTACCAGAAGTAGTTAATTTTAAAAACAAAACAAAACAAAAACAACAACAAAACAAACAAACAAAAAAACCCACAAACTTTTGAAAGTATTTTCAAGGACAGGGAACCATGAACATCTGGGTATTTTTATCAGTTTGGGAACACAAGTCATGTAGCTTTGTGTCTCAAAGAGATAAGGAAAATAGAACAGAGACTTGAACCCAGGTCATTAAAACCCTAAGATAACACTTTAATCACTGTACCTATCCATCCTTTGGAAGAAGATTATTAATGCAAGTATTTTCATCTTCTGCTTTTAAAAGTCAGTTTTCTTATAAAATAGCAATACACCTCAGTGGAGAGTTTCTACAGCTCCTACCTGGATGTAATAGAAATTAAATAATAGGTTCTTTGTGTTATCAATGCCAAAAGCTTTCAGACTGAATTCAGTTTTCGTTTATCCTGTTAAAGAAAGGTTAGCACATTTGAGAATAGAATGCATATCCCTTTATAAAATTTGCCTTTATATGGCAGAAATATGGATACATTTGGCACATTCAGTTTATTGCTGGAAGCATGAAATACTAGAGGCCAAATTTTGAGACACCTATGTATTGGTTTAATGAAAACTCATGAACACGAGAGAAATTTGGCTTTAAAGCTCAGAGTAACTCTGTGAAGTGTTAAATATACTTTAAATGCAAAAATAAATACAGGGGGTTTTGAGGTGTGATGAAATAAAAGTACTGAAAGGAAAGCACAGTGAAACCAGAGCTTGACAGGCTAGCCCTGTTCTTTGTGCTTTTGAACAAAACTATGCATATCAGTTTACAGAGCTAAACTTTGCTGTGCGAAGATTTAGTTAATGGGAACATTATGAATCATAGCGATGTAATGTTTGTTGGAATGTGATATTTTAGGTATAGTCTCAGGTGTGCCAGTTATGAATCTCCACAGAACGATAACTATGGAGAACTTGCTATATGTGGCAAACATAAACTCAAAGCAAACAAAACATTCTCATTTCGTGGTATCAGAAATCAGATCTTGTGTTTTTCTTTTTCCCACACAGTGGAAAGGTCCAGTGCCGATGAATCCTGATTGGTGTTTTGTAACGTTTAACTGATTATTAAAGTACAAACACCATGGCTGTGTAAAGATAAATGAATAAATAAATAGAATCAAGGAAAAGAAGCCAATATATTACCCAATCAATGATGACATTGATTCTGAGTAGAATTTCTTAAAATAGGTACTCAGAAGCTGTGCGACCATAGCTGAGACTAAGTGGAGGATGTACTAGAATCATTGCCTGTAAATTAAAATATAAGGTGTTGATTATCCTTTTACTAACAAATAAAAAAAAAATCATTTTTTTAACAAAAAAAAAAAAAAAAAGGGGGACCCCATAAAGGTTTGTGATCTGTATGTTCCTGAGCCCAGACTTTAAGAAATAAAAGAAAAAGAAAGCCTCTCAAATCATAATGAAGTAGATTTTTTCTTGCAGGCACTGGGCCCATGCCTTTTCATTTCATTACCAGGATACGCTGAGCAGGCTGGAATCAGCAAGGACTACAGGCAATGCAAGCTGATGATAAGCATTTCATCATGGCCCTAAACATATTAAATTTTTGGCAATAAATTTTATCAACAGCATCTTCATAGCTGGATAGCATCCCCCCCCTTCTTTCTTCACCCCAGTCTCCCCTTGCCCCATTCGCTTTTGCCCTGTGGAGACTACTTGTGCTTGACTGTTCTGAAAACAATTTTTTAAAATATCAATAATTAAAAAAAATCTACAATTTAGCTAGTCTAGTGATTATCCTTCAGGCTATTGCCTCTACTTACTGAAAATGGAGAAATAAAGTTACAGCATGAGAAAGGGTAACAATAGACGAACTTCATTAGGTTTTGTGACAGTCTCCAGACCTCCTCCTAAAACAAACACTTATCCCAGGGGAAGATATATTCAATTGAAGACCGCATTCCAAGATAGTTTGCCTTTATGGAATACTGATATAGAAATAGGAGATATAAGTCTAAAAGAAAAGGTTGTAGATTTGATATTTCTAAGAATATAGTCAATAAAATGTCACCATTTTCCAGTGTCTGCAGTGGTGAAATGACCAAAATCCAGAAGATGCTAAGGATCAGGACCAGGAGAAAACTTAATCTACTTCACTACCACGTGATATCCCAGTAATCAATGACAGACAAAAAGGAAACATATAACTGTGAAACAGGAGCCGGTGATAAATTTGATTTACTCTGGAAAAGGTTTGGTCTTTCTGAGCGCTATTCTGAGTGACTGTAGTAGCACCTTTAATGATGGAAAGGTGCATATTTAAGCACTCTAAAGGCATACCAAATCTGAGGTTGGTTAGAGGCTAATGAATTTCAAAAATGAAGACTCTAGAGTAGCTGAAGGAAATCTTAATAGTATTGATAATAAATTATTCTCTTACACACTGCTATAGTATGGTTCATCACTGGAAATGTGGTTTTAAACAAATAAATTTCAATTTTTGTTTCATATTAAATACTAACTAAGTGGTCTGGTGGGGGGGGAGATCATATTCACAGATGTGTTAACTAACAAAGCCAGCATGTCTAATATCATGATGTAACTCAGGAAAACCTGGAAACAGGAAGTAGGGAGAATGCTTCAAGATCCTACAGAAGTTTTTAACAATTGTGAACATCTTCACTTTTTTCTCCTTCTCGTCCTTTGTAAAGAAATCTATCCTGCTCCTCTATCTGTTATTTCTGCTTTCTATTCTTATTGTTAAAAAAAGAACCTATTAGGGGTTGGTAGCAGTGGAAACTGGAAAATTAGTAGGCATATCTGCATTTTATGTAAAAAAACCCTTAGCCTGTAGTTTGAGAAAAACTTATCATTACATTAAGCCTGGGAACATGGCTAGGACAGGCTTTTCTGTTAGATACCTATACCCTATTTATGAACTCAAAAGTAAAAGAAAAAAACACAGTTAAAGGAAAAAAATAGTGGAAAGCATTTCCTTGTCAACACTTACAATGAATGGTAATATTTTTCTTTAATTAAATTTATTTTTTCCTTTAAGTTTTGTTATGTAGTATATCATTTTGACTAGATTTTATTGGTACAGCTCATCCTTTCCATGTTTCAAAGCCTGATGTAGGTGACATTTCTAAAGGGTGACTTCACAAAACAGCAGCTGCCATTGCAATTCTTGCAAGTAAGTAAATTATTCTTGAAAGAAAGTAGGGAGCCTAGGTGACTTCTAATATGGTTTTCATCACTGTGGTATCTGAGTGTTTCATACAAGTAAAGATAACAATAAAGGTTTTTCTCCTTCTTCCTTTCCTGCTGTGAAAAATACAGCAATGGCTCTATGGGACATTTGGCACAACACATAATAAATGATTAGAGCAGTATCCATGCACTGAGTTTATCAGACACTGGCTTGGTCCCTGTGTGGCTGCATTACATTTGTTCCTTTGCAGGAAGTCTAGCATGTGAAAGGCTATTGAAAATAAAGAAGGAAACTTCTATTCTCTGTATGTGCATGGTGCATACAACTAGAAGGATTTCTCTTAAACTGCAGCATTGAAAACTCAGATTAAAAAGTTTTTTCCTATGATAATTGTAAAGCACCATCATCTGAAAATAGATTACCTGGAGAGACAGAAGACTTGTCATTACCGGACGTTTATTAAGGGCAGAGTCAAGAAATATCAGTTAATAAAACCATTGACAGAAGTTTTGTCATGTCCTTGAGTAGAAAACAAGGGGATGACATTCTGCAGTTCTAGCCTTTTAATTTCAGAACCCAAAGAAAACACCAATAGTGCTTCTTTTGTCAGATATGCAGCTAGAATTTCAGTTATACATGTTTGAGTACTTCTGCAAATGATAATCCAACAGACTTCTATCTCTCCCCAAATGATTTTTGTTTTGTTTTGGGTTTTTTTGTGGTTGTTTGTTTTTGTTTGTTTGTTTCTTTGTTTTGTATTCCGATAGTTTTCCTTCCTTCCAATCAATAAATTTAAGAGCAACAACAATCAGGTTGCTCGAAAATACTACCCCTCGATATCCTAACTCACTGACACATTTAAGCTTCATGGACAAACTACCTCAAGAAAAAGAGGCAGCAAAATTTAAAAGACTTGTTCTTTCATAGAAGTGTTTTGGATTTTCCTTTCACCTGTGGTATATTAATAAATACTAGAACTCTGTCTTTTTCTTACTCTTCCAATGATCAACAAGGAAAAGCTCTTTCCAGTAGAACCAAATACAAGAAAACCTTATGCAAAAGTACATGAAAGTTTCTGTCAAATATAAGGTGACTAAATTTAGAGTGGCAAGGTCAAGATGAAAAATTGTGTAACCTTATTTAATAATTTATTTGTTAGTCTTGTTTCAGAGCCAGATAAGATCTTTATTCTGTGTATCCTCTGATTTTATTGAAATCCTTTTCAATTAAGGTATGGATGAAGAGTTTTGTGTTCACCAAATTGCATTGAATGTTTGACATATATGTATACTCTTAGAAATATAAAAAGTGATAATAATTTAAAAAAAAAATATTTGAATGCATATTTTATATTTTTCAATTATAAAATTCTTAAGAAACTGAAAGAAAATATTTGGTCCAGGACTATTTAAACAAAAATAAACTGCATCAGAGAATAGTTTCACATGCTGAGGTGCGAAAATCCTGTTTTTCTTAGGCTAGCATGATCTTTATTACTCATCCAACCTCTTCCTAAACCCTCTTGCCCTTATTTTTTTTTTTAATTAACATATTGGCCTACCACTCATTTCTCCTTTCTATTATTTCTGTAATTTTCACAAAAGCAAATGAAATCTGTTCCATGACAACGTTATGTGACAGTTCAGTAGTTTCACAATTTCTACAAATATTCCAAGTCTTTTGCTGTCATAAGTGATGCTCCTCTGTGTCTTTCAGAGAGCAAAAGCTTTTTATAGGCAGCTGTGCTAGTTGTCCCATTCTCACTTCTTCAAACGAACGCAGTGAAAGAATTCTGTTCTGGTATGACAAACTCCCTGAGAAATCATCTCATGCCCATCATGGATTGCACACCTCCTGATGCTGTGCAATACAAAGCATCTTTTCAATTTCCACATGCCTCTGCTGTGCCTTTAGTCTCAGAACTTGTTTGTTTTTATTTGCAGTGAATGGTCTTCAAACCAAGGCATCTAAATATATCGACAATGGCGTATAATCTCGTGATGTTCCCTTCTGTTTTCCTACTGGCGTATTTTGTTCTGTGTTACTGACATTGCCATTTTGATATGTATACATTTTCAATAAATAACTAGAATTAGATTTTTTGAGGATAATTTCAATTTCACATGTTTATAAGCCTTTGTAGTGATTTAATTTTCCAAATGCTGTTTTAAAATATTTAAAACTACCTGGCAAATATAATTGCTGATTTGTCCTTATTGCTACTCACCAGTGTCATTTGAGAAGTTATAAGAAGATAACACTTACTAGAACGATTCAGCACTAGACAAATGAAGCTATTTTGTCACTTTCCAGATGTTCTTGTTCACTTCCAATAAAGGTGATTTGAGTGGTGGAAAAGAAATATGAAGTTATGGAGACAAAGTACAATAGATAGTGGCAAATCAATTCATAATCCTGCAGGCTTTCAACCATCCGTATTTTTCCTGAAAATGTGGGGAATGTTGGCCTCTCTCTCTCTTTTTCTCTATCTATGCAAAAGTTATTTCTAATTTAAAATAACTACTTTTATTTCCTAAGTCCTAATAGAGTTTTCAGTCTGCGTTCATTTATTAATAATTCTGCTCCCTTTCTTCCCCACTCCCTGCCTTGTCTTCCATATCCCCGTACCAAAAAACCTGTGGAGATTCAAATTATGGTATATGGCTACAAGCTTCCTGTCAGTATGACTAAGAGGTATTTTCAGTTACTATCTATCCGTGTGAATCCATGCTCTGTAGTTTCTAATACAGCACTGCAGAGTAGTGATAGTGTTGTTAGATGTTGAGAGATGCCATTTAGAAATAATAAGCATTTTCTAGATTCTGAAACATGACTTAAAATACATTTAACATCTGTCTGTCATACAGTGGTGACTGAAGATCAGTTACCTATCCTTATCCTTTCTGAATAATTACCTTTTTAAAAGTTTCAGTAATAACAAAAATATGTAAATGTAATAGTAATAGTTATATGGTAATATAAATACATGTCATGACATTATCTACTGCAATCTCCTGAGTTTTTCAACATTCCTACTGATGCAGTCTCAGTGACACTGAGTATCTGAGCAGCTGCCATGCTCCTGATGTGTGCAGCTTGCCTTATTTGCCACGAGGTGTTCATTCCACCTGACATTAGTCATAAACTTTGAAGACCTTTTCCAGGTCTGTTATTTTCAGTCTGCACAGAGTTGTTTCTTAGAACTTTGCATTTCTCTTCATTGAGTCTCATAAATATTCTGTTGGTCCAGTCTTAAGTTTTTTTCCAGGTTATTCTGAATTGAGTCTCTTACATTTGTTAAGTCAAGCACTCACCCAACATTACTGCCATCTTCAAACTTGTAGAGGGTGCAGTCTCTGTCATCATCCAATATGTAAATTTAGTTACTGAACAATTTAGAATAACATATTAAGCACTAGGATAGCCTACTTGTGCCAGCTGTTAGCCAGGTGCCCAGCCTTTTGTTTCATGTCAATACAACTAACCCTCACCCTCCCTAGCAGTCCTTTTTTTCTAGCTCTTGTCTCCTTACCTTTATACAAAGAAAGCATTTGGTATAACATCTATGGGCTTGCTAAAGTCAAGATAGGTTACATCCACTGTCTTTTGCAGCTAGACATTTCATCAGAGGTATCAGATTGGTTGTATCAGATGGTTAAGCATGACTTACTATTGGTAAATCCATGTTGCACATCCCTGATTATTTTTTTGTCTCCATGTTCTTGAAAAAAAGGATTTCAGGGAGACATGTACTATGATATTTCTATAGCTGGGGACCTGTCTGAGACTCATAGCATTATTCTCTGTATCATTTTTTCTTGTGTTTTTAGGGATGAATGCAATGATAGCATTTTGATATCCATCAGGGACCTGATGTAATTGCCATGCAAGTTACAGACAGTGGAGTAAAGTCACATCTGCCAGCTCTTACAGCACTCTCAGGAGAATCCTGTTTGGTCTTACAGATTTGGATACATCCAAGTTATGAAGATTGTCCATAAGCTTTTTTAATTCTTTCTTTTGGTGTGAATAATAAATATTTTCTTGTTAATTGTGTTGTAACTGTTTATTATTTTGAATTTTATTTATTTATTTACTTGTAATATTGAGGTGAATTGATCTTAGCAATTCATTTTCACACTAAAACTGTTACCCTGAGCAATATTGTAACTGATATTCTGTGTTCAGGAAACCGGCTCTACAGCCAAGCTTTACTTATAAAAATAAGCAAATTTATGTGATTTCTTCATGTATAGGTTCTCTTTCTATTACTCTACTTTTCTTTTGTATTTCTTTCTTCTCCACTCCCCACCATGGCTGTTGTCTGTTGTCACTCTGGAATTTTACCATCAGGACTTTTACCATCTTGTCTATGGTAGATGTTTGCTTCTCTTTAATTGCCCACAATACAGGTATGGCCAGAAACCGGATGAATGACATCCATTCAAATTTTACAAAATGTTCACTGACATTAATATCTTCTTAAATTCCCTTAGTTGTTATAGTTCAATAATCCAGTGTGCAAAGATCAAACTCAAGGTGCTGATTTTGGATTAGATACTACTCAATCTGAGTTAGTGTTCTCACTGCTAGCAAAATAGAATTGATTGATTTGCAAGGTAAGGCAGTAAGATTACATATGTGTGGCACAGGGACAATAAACAGATTTCCAAGATGTCTGAAGAGACAGAATGTATTATGAAAAGAAAAAAAACTAAAAAATTATACTATACTGGGGGCATGGGAAATGTTAAAACACAAAACTTCTAGAAGAATTATGATACATAATACTATAAATAAAAAAAAAAAAACACCTTGAAAATTCACAGTTTTGTCCTTTCTTCATCACCATTCCCACCTCCAATATCCTTTACAGGAACTTATGACAGTCATGGCAAAAGTTTTGTGCTGGCCAACACTTGGACATTTTCAGTGTATTTCAGCATTGCTAGCATCTTTCCTGAAAGTGGCAGTTTTATAACAAGNGCTGGTTTCAGAGTACAACAGAAATCAGTTTCAGTAAGAGAAGAGATCAGAGCAAGGGAATTGGGCATTTGTACAGCAGAATCTCTAAGATAGATTGGTGCAGCTCATCAAATCATGGTTAGTTTAGCTCAGATCTCACAGAGTAAAACAAACCTTGGTAAGAAGTGAATGCTTTAGGGCCCTGACACTATGAAGTGTCTTAAGATAAGTATNACAAAAATAAAAGAGGAAAAAAGTGTCCTATTCACCCATTTCTCTGTGTGAAGGTTTCACATTTGCAGTTTTAATGCAATTAATCAAAGACCAAATGCATTTGTATTCTCTGAACAGTTCAGGAATATTTTCATATTTTCTCAGTGTAGCAGTGTGAAATGGTGCAGGATGCCAATGGTAATAGTTCTGGGAAAGATATTGTTCATGCTAGGACAGTTCTTATGGGTTTTGTTTTAGATGATGGATTGCACGTTCTCAGTCATTTGCAAG
>VWZD01007569.1:34768-44799 GCA_013396695.1 Sakesphorus luctuosus | reverse complement strand
CAGTCATTTGCAAGCCACAGGCTTTACATGTGCTGTCTACATTATCAAATTTCTCACTCAGTTTGAAAAAACCAGCATTTTAATTGAAAGGATTGTAACCCCCCCCCCCCACCCCCAGTTCTATTAATTTGGCAATGTCGTTAGGCTCTGAGAAACGTCCTTCCCATTTCAGAAAAAAATGGACAAATACTGTACAAATGTTTTCACCCTTAGTAACCGATGGGGCTGAAAGGTGAGCTGGCACACATTCAAGTGCAAAATATAAAACAGTGNGAACTCTGTTTACATTCATACTGTCTTTCTTAGAGGTTGAAAATAGTGCCTTTTCCAGTGGTTGGAAACTTAGTTATAGAATGGTAATGTACACATAGGTTACAGAATTTTTAGGCATAACTGCTGACATAAAGATTTTTTTAGGTAATGAATTTAACTTCATAAATTGGTGTTGCTGTTCTGGCTCTTTTCTAATTCCTGTTCTGAGCACCTGTCTTTGATAAGCAGTTTGCACAGATGTTTTTGAAAAACTCAAAAGCTTGTTTTAGTTGAGAGGGAAGATCTCTGCAGATTTCTGGAAATGTGAAAACATTATTTAAATGCTTTATATTCCAAATACATTCATTATTGAGTATACATTAACATTTCTAGGGTAAATGTTTCTCATTATGGCATTTATGAAGACATCAGTTTAATAACTGTATGTAGATAAAAAAGGCTAACATGAATCAGGTAGAATGGCTAACAATTGTTTGAAATTACAATTATTATTTCGATACATCTGGAAAAGAATCAGTTTTTAGACCTCCTCCTAAGTAAGCCCTAGTATTGTACAATCTGATTTTTAATTAAAAAAAAGAATCTGAAATTTTTGTAAGATTTATAAAAATTTGTTTCATTGAAAAGATCAGTTCTGAGAATGTTTGCCTGCAAAGTGGTCTTTCTGGAAAGAAGAACCACAGTATGTCTTCAAGTCCAGGCACTTATTTGAAGAAATGGTTACTTGATACTATGCAGTAAATATGCAAGGCAAAGAGTTCAAATTTGCACTGTTTCAGTTAAGTAAATTTTCTAGACATACACTTCCAATAATTGTGAGGGGTGGATTACCAATGTTAAAAATCATGCCAGAAGGTTCTTTGATAGTTTTTGGGTTTGTTTTTGTTTTGTATGATTAGTATTCATTAAATTAATTTCTTTATAGATACATATTTTCATTGTATTTTTTGTAATTTCTCTCCCATTAATGCAGTTAGAAGTCATCTGCTAGACCTGAAGAGCAAGCAGTTACAGTTTACTATGAACACTTTGTTTTGGCTTTCTTTCCTTCTTTAAGTGCAATATAGGTACCTTTTATAGGCTCAATGTGGTAGATGCCTGATGAACCTTTTCTTTAATGGATCCCTAGGGAACATCTTTGGCAAATAATCCTGACCAAATCCTCTAGTTCTGTGACTACTTTTTCTTTTAAAGAACTTGTTTTCTTAAATTTTAGAAAGTCAAGATCCTGCACAATGTGCCCCTTGTGGAATGATAGTGTATCTTCCACTACCATAAATCATCAGATCATTGTTCCAGATAGTGAAAAAGTACTGGTGTTAGCTGACTGTATAATAAAGCTGGTTCTAATGGGAATTCATGTTCATCTCATGTTCTTCCAGTTCAGGAGAAGAATACTGAATGAGATACAGCTCCTGTCATATAATATTCTAGCCTTGTCTTTGATTTATCAGCATTGGTTTTGACCACATTACTGCCAAAAAGGCAAGTTGTGCTCTTTTCCCTGCCTCCAGCTGTCTGTTTCTGCCACCTCTCTTGTGTCAGCACTACTGATTGTTCAGCTCTTCTGGGAAAAATAATAATTTGGAGAGGCAGGTCTAGTTTTTATTCAGTTCAAGGAACTGACATAACTGGTAAGCTACATGATTTAAGTACTGACATAGCAAAGGATGTGCCCAGCAAAAGAGAAGAAACTGAGGGCTGTCTTTCTGGTGGCAGCATAGTAAATCTTGATGAAAGTTTGCAGAATTAAAAAATTACTGTAAAAAGATTTGATTGAGATTTATGAGTATTTACTAAATTCTGGGCTTCAGCAAATGACAACTGCCTAATTCTGTTTGTATATGCCTTTGTACTCTACTCTGTTGCGTGCTCTTCAACTTTAGTAGTATCTCAATATTGCTATCAGAATGAGTAAATTCGATGGTCAGGTTTGTTTTCCTTTATATATATTAATGTATGCTGATGCAATTCTTGTTTCCTTCGTATGTAGGATTTTGCAAGAGAAAACTAAGATTTTGCTTTTAGTTCTGAACATGTTGAAGCTCAATTTTTTTTTCTGGTGAAGTCAACAGAAGGAAAAATGCAAATTCTTTCTACTACTCTTGATGCCTTCGGGTGGTACAGTTTGTTTTCAGAGAAGCCTCGTTGTCATGGGAGACACAGTGGGAAATGTAGTGTTTTGAGCGAAAGACATTCTGTAGCATCTTCTATTGAACTCTGTAATAGTGAGAATATCACTGTATGGACAGAATACTAAATAAATATGTTGCTACTATTTGTGTCAATTGGACTTCTTAAACTCACGTTTCGTTTTGTTTGGATTTTTTTTTCAATTACTACATATTTTAAAAGTGATGTTGAAGAGTCCAAAGTATGTGTAGTTTGAATCACTAAGTACTAGTTTTTAAAAAGGCAGAATTAGAAAACCACAAATTAAAAACATGCCCTAAAGCCTCACAGTTGCCTCTATAGGACAGTTTAGCTTTAGATAATTTCTTTTTACTCATATAATCGCTTTTATCTCTTGTTTAAGAAATTATCCTGCATAAATATGAAATACTGAGAACAGTTGTGCATTTCTGAGTAGCTGTCCGGCTGATTTTTAAATAATCAGAAGCTGGGAGAAAGCTTGAGGGATGCTTGCTTATCTCTGGCTTTTTCTAAGACCAGCATGAGTTATTTGTTGTAAATTGAGGTTTGGGATCTGTTTTCCGAAATAAAAAATCTACCTGGGTTTTCTTTTTGTTTGGTTGGTTTTGGGTTTTGGTTTTGGTTTTTGTTGTTGTTTTTGTTTTTCCCATAGAAGAATGAACAATCCTGTATAATGTATGCACACAGGAAATTACATGGTTGGTTTAGATCTGTGAAGGAATAAATCCATTGTAGATCAAGATAACTGAATGTTCTTGAGTTTGTACTGGAATCATTTCACAAAAGTTGTTGAGATGGCTGGAGACAATACACTGAGCCAGCCAGGTCCTTGATCTGAACTGACATTGCTATACCTCTGAAGTTCATCTGATCCAACAATTTACTACGTGTAACCTGGCAAATTCAAACATTGGAATTACTGTTTGTCAGGCAGAAATATTATGAGATGCGCTTGTCTTAGTGATGGCACCAAGTTATGTTGTATGTACCTGGACTTGGAAGCTAGGCCGTTCTCCCAATTTCTTCAATTCTGAAAAAATCTGGCTGACTCTTGTAATTAGATCATAAGATCATAGTACTTTATAGACTATAGATTTTGTAATTTAGTGCTGAAGTAGAAAATAAGGGATTCTGGCTTGAAAACCACACTAAAAAATTTTGAAAGTGAGAGGGTCTTACTCTTAAGTACTCAATTTTCATAGAGCAGTTTAAACTCTCAGGCAACTTAAGGTTGAACTTTAGCCCAAATTTTCAAGTGGTTTGTTTCACCTCCTGAGGTTTTCCTCCAATCCATTATCAAATGTAGGTCAGGAAGTTATTTTTTCCTCCTATTTATCCCTATTTATATAAAAAAAAAATAATTAACACGTGTATAAAAAAAGGGAGGGAACAGAGAGGGACCTTCTGTGATGACCCATTCAAATATTAGCTGTGTGGAGACAAAAAGTTTTTTGATAGACTTCGTGATTAGAATTTGTTTGGGTAGTAAAAACAATTAGTTGATGGATCCATGCAACTAATTTGAAGAACTTTGTGCACTACTACTGTAGTAAATGCTTTTTAGTAAAACATACTACACATTTTTTTTGCAATTAAAAAGTTAATTTATAAATTTCTCTGTCTACTTCTGACATGATTTTCACAGCTTATTTAAGGCTTCATAAAATTATTTTCTTATGGCACTAACCTGCCCATTTGTACTTTTAGTTGAGGGGTTTTTTTTTAAACTATTTTATTTTCCTAAATTCGCCATTCACAAGATTCTATGTAATTAAATATTGTAATTGTATCACAGCACTACCTTCTGTTTACCTTTGCAAAATCAGACAGAAGTCATTGTCATGGTAAAATGGATTATAAATTCATTGGTATGATAATATTCTCTTAAGATAATATTGAATATAATGAAAATAATTAAGTTATGTTGGATTTCAGAGTTAAAAGCTTCAAATATGTTTCTGTGTTATCAGCTGCTATACTGCATCAGAGCATTCTCTCATACTGGGGAGCTATTTAATTTGCAATAAGACACTAAATGCCAGTGTAATATAAAACTTGCACAACTAGTGGGTTTTAAAGTTGTTAACATAATAGACTAATCAAGTGAATTATTTTTATGTTTTGTCAGTAGCCTAGGATTAATGAAGAGGCTCATCTTGGGTGCTTAGCTGAAACTGAGTCACTAAAGTGTATCATCCTGTTCAGTCCTAGTTCTATATGATTGTTCTAGGCAAAGGAAGGGAAAGGAAGATTCATACTTTGTTTCCCTGTATTTTCATGCCAGCTGTCATAGAAATGAATGATATAATAGCTCTCTCATTTTCACGTTCTAAGCAATCCTTGAATGGTGGGGATTTTGAAGGACTTTTTCCTCTTCTCTAAGCAAGGTACCTCACTACAGGAGGGATGACTTCATGATAACCCTGAATTAAAGAGTAAAAATTGTTGTTTACTTTTAGCATAGTTAAACATGGTTAAACATCAGCCACTTAAAATGTAAAAATGTTAAGTGAAATCGAAACAGCAGTAAAATTTCAGCTCAGCTCCAGAAGTTAAATAAGTGATTGATCCATCCATGTAATGGCAAGTCATCTTTTTTGAGGGTCCAAGGAAGGATTCTGTTTAGGATGGCTCACCCACCTTTTCCATTTTCTTGTTTTCCTGAGCAGGATGCAAAATTTAAAAGTCAGAAGAGGGGAGTTTTGTTACTTAAGATTCTGGTTTCAGGAAAATGATTGTGGAGATAGTCATGGAAACATCATAGAAAATATTTTATTCAGTCATGTAACATAAATTTCCTTCAGATAAACTGTGAGTATACCTGTGAATGTAAATTTCCATTAATAGCCTTAGTTATGATTGTGTGTGCTTCCACAGAGAATCCCAGAAACCATCACAACTACTTGACATTCCTCTCCAAAAACAATCCCCCAAATAAAACCAAGCCACACTTTATCTTTGCTTGCAGTAATCAAACTGAAAATTTGGACTGAAATATTCTATGAAAAATGTTGATTATAGACATAGAAACTTTTGAAGAATGAGTTAAACTACTTCCACTGTTTTAGAGAAAAAAAAATAAAAAAGAGATTAGAGAAAAATCTGGTTTCCATCTCTGTATAATTTAACCCAACAAAACAGACTTTTCTCTAACCTCGTATGTATCATATCATAGTGTTAAGGTTACCTCTTGGTGTTCCAAATATCTTAGTGAGCAAATACTTCTGTACAAAATGGGAAGTGAATCCAATCAGCTAACCATCTGACCATGTATGCAGTATATTTTTAAATGATGATAAGATTGATCTTGATGAATTTTTTTCATAGCAAGATGATAGACACCTGTGCTGGGCTCCATCTTTAGCAAAAGAAGTGGCACTTCCAGAGGCAGATCAAGATAATAGAAGCTGGAAAATTGAGTTAGAGAACCGTGTTTCTACCTTTGATAGTTATGTAACATTTGACTGTACAGAATTGGGCACCCTGAAGTTTGTGTTAATGATTGGTGAATTGGTTATTATTGGTTGGATATTCAGCAAAAATAGATAAATTTCACTTTGGGTTTAGGTTTGGTGGGGTTTTTTGGGGGTGATGTATGAGTTCTTTTTTAAATGGTTTCAAGAAGGTGGCTAGTTTAGTACACCATCCAAATTGTGGTGGACTTCAGACACTTTGGATGACACCTAAGGTGTCTGCTCTCATCATCATCATCATCATCATCATCATGAGAGGCTTCACAAACAAAGATTTGGGAAGGGCACTACCCATGCTTGCTGCAAGCGTGCTGGTGGCTAAAAAGGCCGGTGCAGGATAGGCAAGTCCCGCCGCAAAAGGCACAGCGGAACGTCTCCTTAGGTGATATTGGTGAGGAATGGTTCTTTCTATGTTGTCTTTTCTCCTGGAGACTGACTCTGTGTGTGTTCTCAAAGGAAGCAGCAGCATCGTGAACGGTGTGTCTCCATGAATCCTGATTGGAGGCCAGAGGGGACCATTGATGGCAGTCAAAATGTATATCTGTTAATCAACTCTGTTTCCTTTCCAACAGCCCCTGTTGAAATACTGTCAGAATGAGAGTGTGTGCCATTCAAAGTGCTGCCCCTTTGAAAACTAAAAGCACTAACTGTACTGCTAGACATCTTTTAAAGATGAAATTCATTTGATGTTGTGGTACCTACAACCCTAACACAGCCAGCAATAAATACAGGCTATTGAACATATGCTTTCCTGGCTAGCAATCAGACTTCTTTAGCAGAGATTCTTTTATGCATACGCTCCCTTTTGAGCTAATGGAATAGTGACAACATGTTTTCTAAAGAAAACCTATGTATGAGAAAATTGCTTAGACATGCATAATCTTTTTTCAAGAAGCTGTCAAGGATTTGTATTGATGCTTGATGGTATTTTATTAACATGCTTACAAAAATAATTTAAAGGCAGTAGAGCAGGGCTGTTTATGTGTTTATACTATTTGTGGTAATATTACCATTACTAATTACATTATATTGTAATACTTACTGATACAAATCAACTGCTGGCAATGATAGGATTAGTGTGGGATGGTATAACAAGTCAAGACTTCAGACCTTTGATTCAGTTTGGCATTAAAATATTGAAAAGTGTTTTTCATCTTCTTGTTAAACGTTCATGGAACATGTTTGCTATGCAAATTATTGTAGACAGAATTTTTCTATTGACTTCTGTTTTCACTTTAGGACTGGGTTTTGTAGAATTAGAAAATAAATAAAGAGATTGAAGACTATATTTGTTTAAAATGTTAAGTCATGTCTGTGAAGAAACACGAAAGGGGGTGTCATTTCTTTTTTTTTCTTAATATGGAGATAATGGATGATGGTGGTATCAATACAGGTCAAATATCTTAGGTATGAATCAGCCTTTAACTGATTAGATAAGCAAATCTGTTAACTGTATTATGCAATGGGTAAAACCTCAACACAACCCTTTCTCCCTCTAGCAGTAACATCAGTGTAAGAACTGGGACAGAATTTGTGCCATTCAGATAGAAGTGAAAATAAGATTAGACTTACTAGAAACAAGGCAAATGAATAATTGAGTAGGAATGTCTGTAACAATGTAGGCTCTTTATGTAAATCTTGACAAACTATTTTTTTTCAGTTTGTCAAAGGGAAAGAAACTAATAGTGGGCTCAGTCAATCATATCCTAGGCGTTGTAATCAGGGTACCTTCTGAAGTTTCTTTGAAGCATTGCTGTGTTTCTTTGATATCCTGGTGGTCTTCATTAGGATTACTTTATCACTGTTCTTTTTAGAGAGAAAAATATGCTGATCTCATTAATTTTCTTGTGATTTTCTTCTAGCTGTTGTCAGAAGTTTACACTTAACCTCTTTTGAATGAAAACAGTAATTACCTCCACCCCTCCTCCTCAATGAGAGGGCTGCTGCTCCCTTCTTCATAACACAGAATGTATGTGTTATCCTTGCAAATCTTTACTAGAAAGTCTCAATATATTTATTTATTCCATGGATTTGATCTAATAGAATTCATGGGATTGGAGTTAAAACATTTAATTGGGGGCTGGAGGGGGGTGGGGGTGAGGAATGAGTATATGGAACCATATTGCCCATTTTAAAGTTTAATCTTATCTATTCCTGTAATTTTAGTGAAACATAGGTTTTCATGATTGACAATCTTCCCACCATGCTAGAATCCTCTTCTGAGGTGTAAAGGATTGTCCTGTGCAACATAATATGTTCTCTGAGAGAAAGAGAAAATGAGTGAGGGATTTAATTGCTTTTAAAGAGAGATTCAATTCCACTTTTTTTTTCTTTTTTTTTTTTTCTTCTGTTTGGAGGGAGCTTGGTGGAATTCTGTTTGTTTAATTTTTTTTGTCTGTTTGTTCAGGATTTTTAGCATACTGTCCCTTAGCATTTAGAAATCTATGTAGAGTACAAAAAGTGTGCTCTTTTTCTCCATTGCATATAGTTTGCTAGCTTAATGCTGTTGCTGCTGTTAAATGAGTCTGTCCCCTGGATGTTGCTATACATTCATACAATTGACCTCTCTGTAGTTTCACCTGAAAAGAGTTTTAGTCATGAGAGGTGATACAGAAACCCTTGCCATCCACTATTTTTTCAAAGTGTATCCTCAGAATAAGTGAAGTGCACTGAACAGCAGTGCAAAGAGCCAGTCACTTGTTGTTCAGGTAATGGTTTGAATCTTTGATCTTTTTTACCTTAGAGTTACCAGTAAGTAGTTTACTTGTGTTTTTTTAATAGATAAATCACACCTACTTTGAGCTAAAATGAAACCATCAATTTATTTCACATAGTCAGTATCCACACAAGCCTGAATAGTAGTCATCTGTATCTCAAGAACCACTTATTACTCTTTATCTTATTATGACACTGTCTTTCTTTCTTTTGCCCTTGAGATGAGGGTGAAAGACTTCACGGATCATAATTTTAGGCAACACTGAAGAAACAAACAACCACAATAATTCGATATTTGCAGGATGACAATATAATCTTTTATGGCTGAAACCAGTTATAAACTCACATCATTTACCGTCAGTCCAGATCCATTTCAGTCGAAAAGAATTACACTGTACTAGAATTACAAAGAAGTATTTAGTTAATGTTTGGATGATGATGTCCTTTTTTGTGGATTGCATCTAGATGCCTGTGTTCAAAATAAGAGAAGACTTCTGCTGGAATTATATTCATACCTTACATGTGAAAAAGTTTTATATCTATTAAATGGTCTCGCGTTAGGTCAGCATTAATTAGACATTACATAGACATTAAGTAGAAGAGAGCAAGGAACTGATTGTAGAATATGAAGATGAACTTACACTATCTGTTTGTGCGTGTTTGCATTGTCTTTGCAGTGTTGGTTCCTCTTTACATCTCATGTTAACCATTACTACTCAGCTACCAGACTTATTTAACAAAGGAATCTGGGACACAGGGGATATAGGTTAGTTAGGCAATGGTGACTAAGAGACATGACTCTTAACAGTAAATTTTTTGATAGCATAGAGTATTATGTTGCAACTACAGAGGTGTGTGGGAGAATCAAAACTTTCTTCTGATGAGGTGGAATTTCTTTCATCTTCAAGACATTTCCATTGCTAGATTTTCAGTGTTCTGTATTCTCTGCTAACAGAACTGTAGGTAGATTCTAGACTAGTTTAAAAAAAAAAAAAAAAAAAAAAAAAAGCAGTGAAAAATGTACTTAATTTCTTTGTCTGACAAAATATTCATTTGTCTTTCTAAAAAAATACTTGATTGCTCATACAGGAAAGTAATTGCATGTCATGTGAACCTTTTAGTTCTAACACTGACATTATATTATTACTTCTTTTTCATTCTTTTTAAAAAATTGCAGTTTACCTTCTAAGTTTTTACTTCATCCTCTAGAAAGTGACTGTGCCTATGTGGGGCTTTTTGTTGGTTTTGTTTTTGAAAATCTACAAAATTGCTTATCTTTGTAACTGATGCAGTTCTGCTTTTACTTCCTGCTGGTGTTTTCCTCTTCCATGAGGAGCAACCATCACCAGTTATTATTATTTATTTAACATTTTTCTGTGTGTTTTCAATTCATGTAAATTACAGCATTTAAAAATA